>SNQN01006071.1:0-40689 GCA_008642245.1 Bassia scoparia | reverse complement strand
AAAAAAAACAACCTTCATAAGGTTGTCAATGGCAAGATGAGCTTCACACTCGTCGCCATCGCCAAGTTCCATGACTCCATGACTGCTCCTATCGTCCCATACAACTGCCTAAAGCAACTAGGAACTAGAAACCTTTGGTAGTTTCATACCAAAAAAAATAAAWAAAAAGTGGAAGCCAAAGACTCCAAAGTCCAAACATATGAACAAAGACCCTGAAACAGACTTGTGTTTTGCTGAGGCTGTGAACAGAGAGAAAATCCTGTCCGAGGGAATTGTACGCTCAAAAAGTCGAAATACCCGTGATGTAGAAGCTCGTAGAACATGATCAGGCAATTGTGCGCTCAAAGGGGTATCAATGGTGTGTAATGASGGCCTTCCCATCTGTAGGAGGCAAAAATGTGAACAGGCTTCTGAAAGCCTGCAAAAAAATATGGTTGTCGCCAAAGACACCCCCGGAAAACAATCAAAAGCTGAACTGATGCAACAAACAAGCGACTTATCACGAGCCGAAAAAACTTAAGCTGGCAACGATATTCAGCAGAGAATATCACATCGCCATAGATTGCCAACGAGCATATCAACACTGGTGCTGCTAAGTGAATTGCAGTACTGAAGGTTCAAACCAACCAGGCCTTTTCCCAACTTAATCAGGAACGGTAAACTCTTGTTTGACACCTTCGAACAACCTGATATGGAGAGGATTTGTAGGTTCAGTTGCTCTGAGCACGACAACACAGCAATGCCTGAATCTGTTACCGCAGAGTTGGACACATCAAGCTCACTGAGCAACGGYCAGTTGCTAGCAATGGTCGACAAGCTCACGTCAGTGATCTTCCTGCACCCATCGAGATTCAGCACTTTGATGGTTTCWCCATGGTGTTTAGCAACAGCAATAACAGATTCATCGGACAGGTTTATGCAACCACTAAGGTTCAACTTAACAAGCCCAGCCAACGAGCTCTCAAGTAGAGAGAAAATGCCTTCGCTGTTATTCCATACAGGCCACTCAGATCACCTGCCTTAGGTTGGACACATCTTACCTAAATAGCTAAGCTTGCACTACCAAAAGCAGACAATTCTTGATGAAAGACATCGAAGGATATGCAAATAGTTAGGAGGCTGGACATCCTGAAGGATGTCCTTGAGACCCATAGCACTTGACAATGGAAAGAGATCTGAACTTGGACTACAATTGGAAAGACAGAAATAACTCCAGATAGAAGTAATTCCTATGCAAGCCTCCAAATTCATGCTCTCTAGAGACTCAGCTGCTTTTGAAATCCCACTAACCCGTTGTTGGACACGAAACAGCAATTGCGGAGAGAACTGTTTTGAGGGCAGAAACAGCCCTTGCAATAGCTTCAAGACTAAGTCTGTCACTCCCAAACACGAAGAATTGACAAGATGACATGCCTTTAAACCTAACGTTGCCATACCCAATACCCTTTTCCTCGACTTCCTTAAGGCTGCTCAAGGTGAGACTGGGAGAGGACTTCCCATAGTGCCAATGACAGCAAGAGAAATCTGAGATGTTTAGGCTCTGAAGCTTACTTGGTCAGAATTGATGAGGATGATGATAATAAACTTGCTACACCTTATCCCCAACTAAAGAGCAGTCTCTTAATGAACACTGAGTCGAGTTTAGGGCAGCCCTGAGCAATAGCTGTATGCTGTCGTTGCCTAGTTATGGCATGATCAAGTGACAATGTAGTCAAATTCGGAGCAATTTCAGCAATAGCAGTTAAACCCTTTGGTAATAGAATGGACATTGACATAGATCAAGTTTCTCAACAAGCGACATTCACGTGGCTATCTCAATAAGTCCTTCATCTCCAATGGAGGAAACATCCACAAAGAAAGCGATCTTAGAGATGGACAACCACGGCTAAGCTGAGAGACCAAAATTTGTGACACCCGTGCTTCCCCGGATAAAAGCTTCCCGAGTCCACCTCGAGCACTAGTACAACCGCCTAAGCACAAGTCTAACATCAGTAAGCCTCTTCCCTTCAACCGACCTCGTATAAACAGCCATCCACTTCTTTCTCATCAGACACCATAAGAGTGTCTCATCGCACATTTCAGCCCTGCGGATGCTGGTCAAGAGAGTCAGCCACTGCTGGAGACACCAGCACAGTGCTTCTCGCTTGGCCGGGCAACCGCTGAAGATTTCAAAGAGGCACTCGTCGGAAGAACATCGATGGATGATCTCTCTTATCTCAGATTCATGACCCCAAAGTACGAGACGGGCACTGATACGTGCCCGTTTGCAAGGAGGCCGTATGCATCCATATGTCCATCGAGTTAGCATAGAATGATCTCTCATTGTATAGTTCATCTTTGCCTGCAATTCAATACAAATTGCATACATAAGCAAAAGCAAATTATGAAGAAACCCAAGTATGCAATTCAACATTCTCTCTTATGAAAACTAAACAGTATAAATTTTAAATAATCATGAACAAAACAAGCGTTTCAGACTTCCCCAACTCAAGATTCACGAAAATCCAATTCAAAATCTAAACTAATTTGAATTGCTCGCTGATTGATTTCATTAAAATGAAAAATTTAGTAAATAAGCACATCAGTTTCAATCATATGATCCAATAAACAATTTTCCTAACATCGAATCATAACATATAAGGAAATCACTCGCTCAATTAAGTGAATTCAAATTGAATTACCACAAAACTACATTTTCACATGTTATATTAAGACACTAATCAAACTCACAAACATGACAGTTGATTTCGAATTGAACAAACCCAATTAAGAACACGAAATTGAAGCAAACCCAATTAGAAACACGAAATTGAAAGCAACCCAACTCAACAAAATGGTAAAAGAAGAAGATTGAGTAAACATACCACTGTAATTAAAAGAGTCGGCATGATTGAAATACTGAAATCGAACAAAAAGATCCAAATTGAAGAAAACCCAACAACGAAAAACAAACCCAGAAAAGCTGAACAAAATTAACTTTCAACAACAGCACATTACAGAAATTGAGAGTTGATTGAGAAGATTTGAGAACCCTATAATAAAAGGAAAAAAAATAGGGAAAAAAATGGAAGGAATATGTTAGTTTGATGAATTATGAACAAGATTGCAACTTTTATATGGGTTGGTAAGAGAAACAGAAGTTGATCAGATACATTAACAAACACCCCCCAAAAAAATTAATAAAAAAAGGAAATTAAATTTAAAAAAATTTGTTGGACCAAATTATTKAAAATAAATAAAAAATAAGAGAGATGAAGGTCTAATACAATGTATCTTGGTATCCTAACCTCCCAAAATATTACCGATTATAACGTTATTCCCCCTCGCCCCCACTTGTCCCACCTCTCTTTTTCATTCCATTTTTGCCTTCTAAGAAACTTGAAACCGCGGTTTTTTCCAACTTTTTTGCGCTTCTACGTGTCGATTGTACAACCGGTTATACTTAGGGTTCGGGGAGGGTAAAACTCGAAAAATGCCCGAGGTGCAATTTTTCAATAGGGTTGTTTRGCTCGAAAACTAGTAACTTATCATACACATGTTCTCGGTGTTTTTATCATTAGATCATGGCTATATTAGTCGATTCTAAAAGATTGTTAAGTAAAACTTAAAACTATCCGAGCCAAATAGACAACAATTACATTATTTAATCAAATTACTTAATCAGTTCAATTCAGTTCAGTTTCGTTCAGTTCAACTGTTTTCAATTAATGTAAACGGATCATTAGTGAATTTTTTTAATCAAATGATTTTTATGAAAGAGCAATTTTATAATTGAAAATAATTTTGGTGTAAAATGCTTTACTGCCTATAAAAAAAACTGAATCAAAGACATAATTTGATTTAGTACTTCTTATCATGGTTGAAAAGAGTGTACAAACTCCAATAATATGTACTCATGTTAATCGTTAAAGAGTGGCTAAGATTTTTCAATGTAATAATCTATTTAATCAGAAACCTAAAAATACATCAATCTGTAAGAAAACAACACATGGTTTTATGCTAGTGATAGATGATCAAAGAAACCCTTTTTTTTGGATGAAATCTAATCTAATAAACTTGCTAAAAATATTAATAGATTGGAAAAATATTAGTTGATTAAAAAAATATCTAGATATTTTATAAGTTTTGCCTCTTTCATGATTAACATTGTCACTAATCAAACTTACTACTCCAATAATAATTAAACATACAAACTCCAATAATACCACGCACTTTCAAAGGTTCATTTTCATAGAGTGGTATGAGATTTTTTTTATTTTTTTATTTTTATAATGTAATTTACAATTGGAAGCCTATAATGTGTCAATCAATAAGAAAAAAAGTCATTCGGACAAGATTAAAGTGAAACGGAGGGATCAGAGTAAAAAACTATAGTTACCATTAAGTTATTTAGAAAAATAGTTGAACGGAAAATTATCTAGATATTTGACAAGTTTTACCTCTTTCATAGTAGACATTATTATTACTAATCAATCATGCATGCTACTCACGTACATGTAGGATCGAATTTAAGTAACATCATGAATTTCATATAATTTTTTTTTATCTAATTAGTTTGAGTTTAAAAACAAAATGTATTGGCATTATTAGACATAATCGTCATTAATATATGATAATAATTTTGAATTTTAGCATCATAAAATAATAATTATGAATTTCATCAGTTTTTCTATCTTTAGGTACAGAGTGACTATTGCGTGTTGTGTCATCCAATCTCATGACAACTTCTAGTGACATATATTATGAGATAAGTCTAAGGTGTCAACATCTCATTAGCGTTTCTCTATGGAGATGGTACAAGTTTTAGAAAGTAAGCAAAAAAACTGACAAGTGTATACAAAACTCTGGAGAAGCTACCTAGAAACATAGACAAGGATATAATAATAACCAAATTACACGTGTAAGATCACTCTCAAACAAATCAACTAATTTAGGACTTCCACTATTAGTTAACTCAGTGTCAATAGATGTATATTGTCATAATACTCCTAGAAAAATACATAATGACAGCATATCAACCGTATCTATCGACTAATAGATAAGTGGACATACCTCACCCACTTAGTGACACTTATAACGATTATTGTAGACACCATCATAACATTAAACATGAATAACTCTTACATTTTGACTCCCTTTGCAAAATTTCTAACTACTTAAATCATATGTTCCTTTATGGTGATTTGGGATTAAATCATGTCCTACTCGATGGCGAATGAACTAACCAAATATACGATACTATTGCGAAACTATGATATCAAAAGATTAAGAATTCTTCTAGTCAATGCACAGACATAATTATTGAGCCATAAAGTTATGACATATGTATGATATAATAATTAACATGTCATATATTTAATATGAGTCCCTCTGATACCTTCTAGATTTGCATCATAGAGTAAAAGGTCCACTCACACTGAATTCAATACTTATTTTTGTTTGTTATTTTTTTCTGTTTTTTTTTTTCTTATCTCTGTTACTAATGATGCACATCAAATGAAATCTCTTCAAAAGAATGTTCAAAAGATATGTAGATTTCGATTTCTTAAACTCACGGTCATGAGTAGATCTATATCATGTGCACCATGCAAAACTGATATGTTGACAGACTAATCGCTATTCTTAGGTTTAGAACACGAATGTATGTGAAATAAGAATTCAAATGTTAGACTACTTTCAAATCGTTTCTATCAATTGTCTCTAATCTTAATACTAGATAACATAGATTAGGTTTTCATACAATTAGCACTTGACTCTTTTAGTGATCAGCATTGGAAACCCATTCAATTATTGGTTTGGCTCAGTCTGTGTGACGCTACTAGAATTTGTACTCTAGATTTCTAGCACATCACTCCTCAGTCAGTCCTGGACATCTATTGACAATTCTACATCCTATCAGACCATCTAGTTCAAAATTTACTCTGTCAAACCTCAAAGCTTGTTATTCTCCTATCTTATCCGCCTAAACAAATAATTAAATTTGTCTTCAAATATACCGACAGTCTAAATATAAAATGACATCAGCCCATTACGGCGAGATTATTAAGAAACCCATATATCAGCGCTCCAATGTTGATCTTAACATAATATTATATATGAGTGATTACCTGCTACCAAACTCAATCTGAGTGCACCATTTCACAATATTTTTCTACTTTTCTGCATCTTATAACCTTTATAATCAAAGTCTGTGAAAAAATAACTTAACTTGATAGTGTTGGCTGGCAATGATGTAATATGAACCAACCTACCCGTATGTTGCTACACTTACATATTATCACATATGATGTGTGTAGAAGCGAAGATCTGATTGATGACCTAATGTTGATAATACTGGAGCGAGACAATCATGGGTTACTGCGAGTGAAAGGGTCAGTTAATATGAAATTGCCGCAAGGGTATCGTGACATTCTAAAAGGTCTTGCACTCTCAGAAAATATGGCGACTCAGATTCAAGTTTAACAAAAAAAAAACATAGTCAATTCTCAACACTATTTTCTCAATTTACGTTCTGCTGCACACTTAAATATATATATATATAAATGATCTACAAATGTTTAGTGCTCATAAAATATGTATATGAAATACTTAATTTATAAGTAGTGGGACGACAAAGTCTACATACCAAGAATGAGGTACGGTCTATTCGAAAACATATTAATTCGCAATCCATAATTGTCCCTACAAGTCTAGCCATCCAAGTCCTATATATTCACTTTTTTATCTGTATTACATTATTACCTTCTCCTCTATCTCCCACCCTCTAATATATTTCCTACTTCATCAATAACATACCATCTTTTTTTTACAATTCCCGCACTTACTCACACAAACAGCTCCTTACAGCCCATAAACAATACTAAAACGTCAAGGCCATCTCAGACATCTTAACGAGTATGGCAACTCTTCACCTATACTCCTAGTTCCACCACCTAGCCAACCTCCATACCTCCACCAGCTGCAAAATATTATCAGCCATATATCCGATGGTCCATCTCAAATTATATAGTCAAGCCCCGGCGTTATCCCCGATAACCTATCTTTTGATAAGCGTTATAGTTTTATCACTTTCTAAGTGCCTCGAATCTCAACGATTAATGTCAATAAATATTATTGCAATGAACAAAGCAGTAAACAACAATAAATCACTGGAACTACAAATCTAGAGATACAATATAAATGAACGGTACTGAGAATACTGGTCTAGATCAGAGAATCAAATCAACCCAATTATATAATCCAAGATCTGTAACATATAATAAGAGATAAGTCAAATATTATATGAGTCCTTTTTTATTGACAGTCATTGTATTTAAAGTTCAATAGCTATAGGAATCAACAAACAAAACCAGCTCAGAATTTTCGTACGAACGAAATAAACTACATATACGTACAAGTTGATGCTGTCTAATAATATGACCTAACTAATCGTGGAAATAAGGCATACCAACTTCTCCTGATTCGATTATTTTTCTTTTCCGTTTAATTTAGACACTGAGATCCCATTATTGCAGACGCCCAACCCTAAATGATGAGCGACCACTATTACATCTAACGCTAAACAGATACCAAATTATAAATACCCTCTGGTACCAGACCTAGATTAAATTGGAGAGGCCAAAGTAAGAACCAAAATTACGAAGTACAAAACAAACAAAGTATAATAAAACATCACTTGATAGCCAACACTTAACTAACTTGAATGAAATAAATCAAATGAAAATATAAAAGACCAAATCAAAACCCAAATACAAGAACAAACCTTATGAAGTAAAAACTAAAAATAATACTCACTTTTAAGCACGAAAGAAACTGTCTATTACTCAACAAATTCTGAGTCAAAATACCAAAATGCCTTGACCCTGATGAACGATATATACAGCATATGACGAGAGAAGTTATGTGTAGTAAGTGGAATAGAGGATGTTAAAGGAAGAATTGAGATAGCGGGTAGAAAATGAGAAGATCAATAAAACTTGATGAAGACGTTCGAATATTAACTGGTGAACTATTTTAGTATTATAAGAATTAAAAAGTGGAAGAGCGCCGCATGAAGGGTCAAATCATTTCTACTACAACTCGCATTTTTTCATTTGTCATAGTGAAGTAATAAGATACGAATACTGAAGTAGTGAGCAAAACGTAGAGTGTAGCAATCGTTAATGCCACCAGTGTAACTTCTATTTTTATTCTTTTCAATGATCTAGCAGACAATGGTAACACGCAGAAAACAAAAGCAACTATACATACTCTCTAGTGATCGAATGAAAGTTAAGAAGTTCCTCATCTGGCCGCAAATGAAGTGATTAAAACGCGATTGTGCAGACGTCAAAGCGTCGCGGGTCTTCTGCCAGGTATCAAGGAACTGCGAGCCTTATGGATGACCAGCGACTTACGACACCGGGTGCCAAGGCCCAACGGCAGCGCTGCCGTCAGACAGCATTATATTAATTTTCTTTATATGCGTTTTCCCACACCTCATAATCTTCGCTTGCGTTAGTTCCTCAGGGACAGAGGAGAAGCTATTCGTTTGGCGGCCAAAAACAGGACAGTGCATGGATTGAGCGTTTATCAAGCTTGGTGCGCGAGGCGCTAAACTCAGCAACAAGAAAACGCAGCAGGTTTTTGTGTGAGGTGGGCGAAAGCGAAAATAATATAGTAGGTAACAGCGTGCTGCGGCGCCCAGATCATCGGCGCGACAGCCGCGTGGCCAGTTAGCCAAAGGACCAATCAGCTTGCAGCACTATTCACCAACGTTATAATTTTGTAACGGCTATTTCGCTAAAAAAAAAAAAAAATCAAAAAAATAAATAAAAATCACCAACGGCTTTATTTTTTTCTCTATAAATAGACATCCATTTTGACATATTTTGACACACTTCAAAAATCACTAAATTCTTAAAAACTCTTAATTTCTCAAAATCCACTTCAAAACCTTCTTAATCTCAAATCCACTTTGTTGTTTTAGTAATGTTGTTATTTGTAAATTTCTTGCTTTTCGTATATTATTGTTATTTTAGTTAATTGTTTTATTTTTTTAATTTATTTATTTAGTTAATTGTGTTATTTAGTTAATTGTTGTTTTAATTGATTTTCGTATTATATTGTAGTTATGTTTGTATTATGTTTCAATTAGTATGTCCGTTAATTATGTTTAATTATGTATAATGTAATCTATCAGAGTGGATTTTTCATTGTCATATGTGAATTGTGTCATTTCGTTAGTTCAAAAGGCAAGTGATTAAGTAATTAAAAATATTAATACCGATAATATCTAATTTTGTAAAATTTGATTAATTAATTCTGATCATGATTAGCCGTATTTTTAAAATATAGTAAATGTTAATAATTCATTATAAAACATAATTTCATAAATTATAAGTATTAAAAGTAATGGGATGGGTGAATAAATGATGATGTGTATTGTGGGGTGTAAGGGTATAGTAGTAGAGAGTAGGTGAGAAGTTTTTTTAGCGTTGTGTAGTGAAAAAGTGTAATATGAGGAAAAATTGGGTGGGAAGAGAGAGAAAGTAGAGAAAGAGTGGTGAGAATTTTATTTTGTACACTAGTGTGATGCTCTATATACTCAAATGTCACCTTGCTAATTTTTATACCCAAGTAATCAAAGTGTGTATTTTTTTTATACCTATCTGGTCATTTGGCCGACCTTGATTAGACCCTGGCATTCACTGACCCGACTCGTTCCGCTCAATAACTAGGTCTATTTACCTATATATATAGTATAATCTGTAAGTTTAATTAACACTCTAAGTTTTTTTTCAAAAATAATTAATATGAAAAAAATTTGTGAATGTGCAATGTTGGAGGTTAAGACAATGGAGCAATTGGGTGTAAATTAGCGTGTCTTGGTTGTAAGCAACATGCAAATAAAATAATTGTCAATAGAACGGACAGTTAATTGTGACAGGAAGGAAGCATTGCTGGTCAACCTCATAACACTACATGAATAATAAAAATTAAAATTAATTAAATAATCTAAATTCTAAAACTATGATTGCAACATCATACATGATACATACATTCATTATTCATTCATACGTGACAAACTTCCTTTCTTTAGGAGGGGACCTTACTAGATGCACTAGTGGGAAACAATTAATAATAATAGACCTACTTAATTTAATATCATTATCATATGCAATGAATTTTGCTAGAGTAGTGTTACAAGTCCAATGTACAACAAAGCCAAAAAGTAGTAGATTTTGGAATGAAGGTTTCATTATGATTTATGATGTGTTAATTTAGTCACTAATGGATGAATGTACCCACTAGTCCATATGTTGATATGTGTGTGTATTTTGACATATTATTCTATGATAATAAGACTTTGTATGTAGTATTTATTATTATGACTCCTTAATCCTTGTCAATTTTGTCTCTATTCCATCTCCTAGATCGAAGACACCTATTCTTCATTCATTTGATGGAATGAAAGCCTGCATCCGTTCTGTCTTTATCTATTCACTTTTTATTTTATCCAGTTGTATATTAATCGACGATCTATTTTGTTCATTTTTGACAAACAAATAATACAATATACAAAGTATATCATTCTATTATCTACCTGACCCATCGGTCACATGAATTCATCGCTTCTTTTTATACACGTAACCTGACCCATCACATGAATTCATCGCTTCTTTTTATACACGTACTCATCACACAAGTACACAACTGCATTCTCTCTCCTACTTTGATTTGATCTCCTAATTAATAGTGGTTAAGTGTATATTTTCTCTCCTAAGTTGATGATTTGATCTGATCTCCTAGAAGAGATTAAGTGTACATTACATTTGGTAGCTCATTTATTATATTCTTCATTTGATGTCTCGATGATATGAAATTCTTTAATTAAGTAGGGTTGTTTGTCTCATTTGTGAGCGAGGGGGTGTATACTGTATATATGTGTTTGGCACCCCGTGGGGGACCTTGCCTGTGTAAGAAATATTCTTGTGTGGTTTAGGCGATCTTCTTCTTTGATTATTTGTGGTTAGTTTGATTTGGAATTATAAATTAACATTAATAAGTATTGAGTTTKGAATGACACTTTTAAAAAAAAATGCATGAACCTTGTCAGAATAAGGGTTTTGTCGCTTTGTGTAAGAATATTGAGTAGAAGATTTATGTTGGGTAAAAAGTGGTAACATGACAAAAAGAAAAAGAAAAAAAAACTTTATCCAAAATTTGAATGAATAAAAGTAGTGTAACCAACAATTGATAGAAATTAAGAAAATGAATAGATTAAGAGTGCACAATAATGAAGAACAAATGGTAATATTATGAACTTTCACCCGTTACTTAAAAATCGTACCGATTACTATTAGAATTTATGAAACATTATGCTCTTAGAAAAGATGAAATATATTAAAAGGTGTTCCAAAGCAGTTTTGTTTGACACATGAGACATGACACTCTCTCAAGCTTCTCACATAATCTTGTGTAGTACTCAATTATATTAACAATATAAATAAACATTATGTAATATAAGGTCGCGGAAATAAACATTATGTATATATAAGTCTCGTGATTAATAGTTAACATTTCAAAGAAAAGTATAATTATGACCAAGTTTCGTGGTTATATTTAACTAATTAAAAGAGTGTTGTATTCTCTTTTACTATTTCCATCTTAAACCTTAATTCATGATCATTTTAATTATCACGAGCAGAAAATCATACAAAGACTAACACAATAAGTATATATGATTAACATACAATTATTATTAGTTGTCTTTGAGGCTTTGAGCATTTCTCATTCGTCTGAGTCAAAATACTAATCAATTTCATGTAAAAGTTGACTCGACTCGATAAGTGATTGAAAAAACTAAATAAGAACCAATTTGACAACCAATTTTGAGTTTTAATTCAAGCACAACATATATGATGATTTCAGTTCAATCAAAATCTTGGAAGATGATCAAATGAGTCGAACCCAAGAATTATAATTTCACCAATAAATATATAAAATCAAAATTAACTACTCTCTGTTCCTTGAAGATCCTGTCCGTTATTATTCATACGCTTCCCAATGCATATTTTGCATCGCTCATATCTTTAGTTACACATTTGAGAAAATTATAACAATTGAATATTAATAATCTATTCATTAATAAGAATCAAATAAGACCACTGAACTATATTTATAACTATACATTGTAATTATTTACAAGATTCTCTTCACTTGTGAATAGTAAATAAACGGGTGTAAAACTGAATTTCATGAACGGAGGAGTACTCCTGTCCATTTTCTTATCTCAAGTATACTGTTAGAATTATCATTCAAAATCCGCCCCTTGACATTTTTTTCCCTTAATTGTTGGCTGGTCCAATATGATTAGGATCCTAAAAAAGAGCTTTACTTAATTAGCTTAGCTTGAACACTATCTATCATTATACAACCCCATGTAGTAGATAGGGTTGTGCAGGAATTTTCGATTCCGAATTTCCGATACGGTTTACGATTTTTTTTTCGAAAATTCGAATATCCGATTTGGATTTTTGAAATTCGGAAAACCGGATCGATATTCAGTTTTAAAAATCGAAAATTCGGATCGAATCCGAAATCGATTTTTCAGAATTTCGAATATTCGGTTTTCCGAATTTTTTTAAAAAAAAATGGCAGATTGGGCTTATTAGTTTATTACCGTGTGAAACTATAAATGGACTTAGCATGCTAAAACAGTAAATCTGTTGGGTTTTTTAGACTTACTACACTCACTAGCAGTCACTCAACAATCTCACATGTTATCCAAATTCCAAAATATCCTAACCTAATATTCCTATTCCTAATCACTTAATCAGAAACTCAAAAGTCTCAACACTAAAAAACACTCAGAGAAACCCTAGCACTCAGAAACTCAAGCGCAGCCCCCATAGCCCTATTCCGCCGCTACCCAGTCGACGCCGTCGCCAGCACCAACCGCCGCAGCACTCGCGCAGGCGTTGTTCGTCCAGGTCCAGCGTTTACAAGTAAGTTTTTTTTCTAGCCTTGTTTATATAGTTTACTAGTTTTTAAGGCACACTAGCTATGCGTGCTTAAACAAAGAGGAAAATTTTTTAAATCTATATTTAAATTTGACCCTTTTTGAATTGTAATTTTGAAAAATATTGTGTCATTTTTCAATCATAATTTTTTACCATGAATGTTTTAACTTTTAAGTAGTATTAGTTTATTTAGTAAATTTGAAACCTTCATTTATTTGAAATTTTTAAAATAGGAAGTGAATTAATTAAAAGAAGGTTCAAATAGGTCAATTTATATTTACCAAAGGGCAAATCAGACATTTCCTAGGGGACACCATTGCTCCCCTTGGCTTATATAATAGAGATTATTTTATTGCATAGCGATTTAGTGATTGCATGCAATTAAGTAATTTAGAAATTATTATTTTATTTTAAGATTAGTAATTTAGTAATTAAGACTCAAGATAAGTGGTCAAAATATTTGAATTTTAATTACATTAAAGTTCAACAAAGCAATGAATCTAAGGAAGTAAATTCGGATCGAAAATCCGGATTTCTCAATCCGGAAAATCCGGATATTCGGAAATTCGAAAATCCGAATAATTCGAATCGGATCCGTAATGAAAAAAATCGTTTCCAAAAATTCGGATCGAAAAAATTCCGGTTTCCGATTTTGCACAACCCAGTAGTAGAGTAGTAAATAGCTACTAACACGATCAACAACTATATATGCTTATTAATTAAGAAAAAGTCAAAAAATCGAATAAGTTGCATTAGACTCCGTAAAACAGAAAAGTTAGAGGATTATTCATAGGATTTATGTTCTGAAATCGAGTACCTGTGACTATCTTGAAGCATTAGTCAAAGCCTTGAGATCAAATTAATTAAAAAATGAAGGGCATGCATGCATGCATGATGCATGCATATATAATGGCAAATTGCATAAATTGCATAGTAGTCCCTATAATATCAAGATTATCAAGTTGCGGCGTAAAAGTGCATTGAAAAGAAGAAAAAGATAATGTATATATGTATGTATTAGTCGTAGTTGATAAGGAAATGCAATGAATCGTACTGTTGTGTGTTTTATAAACAAAGGTCCATTGTATCATTGCATCTACTATTCTATGGCCAGCATTAAAGCACTGTAATCACAATTCACAAGGACACCGTTTTAGAATCAATGTACTAACATTTGTACCTTTCTTTCTATGCCTTTCTAATTCTGATATTGCTAACGGTTGCTTCAATTTTAAGACGTTAGATAAAAACTAAGTTATTTTTTAAAAGTTATTAAAATTTTGTAATGCATGTTAAAATCATGTGTTCATTTCATATTTTCATTTTTAGTAGTTATCATATCTCTAACACCCTTAGACGTTCAGAAGCGTTTATTAGCATTTTCCTTCTGATCTAAACCTCTCTTTATTTACTACGGAGTAGTCGTTTTTATTAAATAAATAAATAGATAGATAGATAATGTTAACACATCACGTCAAAAAAACAAGCGTTTCATGCTGATATTGGGCAGCGAAGGAGGTCGATCTTTTTCTGTGTTTGGGATTGATCTATTATTAAATACTTATATTGAAATACTCAAATACCTATAATTTTATAAAATATTTAGAGCATTCTAAGCTACTTAGAATGCCGACAACGATTTTTCTTATTGAAAAAAAATGTTGTTAATAAACAAACTTATAGCAAATATGAGCATAAATAGTTCTAATTAAGCATGTATGTAGTTATGTTGATGATTTCTATATACAAATTAATATAACCACTTAATATCAACTCACACATCATTGTAAATCAATCAATGGACTTATTCCTGAGATATTTAGCATTATTATTCCTTCTTATGTCCTTCTCAAACGACTCTTCTTTCTCTCAATTTCCATCTTTACATTGCATCATCTAACATTCTAACCTAGCTAGTTAGTTGTTGACGTCCAAAGACATGTAACGCCATAGCCCATAGGGAAAATTTTGACATAAACAATATTCAATTGATTCGAGAGAATAATTCGATTTCGATACGTATTTACACACAGAAAAAGAAAGCTAAGTCCATAAATTAGGATTTGCTTTATCTTTAAATTAATTAATTGATCACAAAAACAGCCAACAGTGACAAATGGAGCAACACACTAGCAATTAATTAAATTTAGCCTACTACTTGAGTAATGAGTATGGTAGATGATTATAAAATAACAGGCAGTAGTAGTTTTAAGCTGATGATGAAACAAATCTATGCAACTTCACAAACTGCTCGCGTACGTGCATGCATCTCGATCTATTATCTTCCCAACTCCCAATTCAAGCTTGATTAGTTGTAACATATATATAATGTACACTACTTACGCAAGTTGTTACACTCATTCCTTCTTTATGAATTATGATTCATTGAAGGTAATTAAAGCTTGATGACAAAATTATACTGCCCAAAATGTCAAATAATTCAACAAACTATCTTTCTAACATGTGCCCCAAACGTAAAACTTGGAATGCTTGACTAAGGGTCCGTTTATATTGACTGAAATCAACTGAACTGAACTGAATGGAGCTAAACTGAACTGAATGGAGCTAAACTGAACTGAACTGAATTGAATATTTTATAAGAGAGAGATTTTGGTTAAGAATTGAACTGAACTGAACTGAAAATAAGCTAATGTAAACAGGCTCTAAATCACCCGTCAATTATCGATATAATTAATATCTAGATCTAATTAATATTTTCTATTTACTTATATTATATTACATGTAACATTCTAGGAGGACTCGTTAGCTTTTGTCATGTGCAGTATAAAACAATACTCTGAATATAAAATTGAACTCGTAATCAAGTGGGTCTCACTTTAAAGAAGTTCATATTGTTTAAAATTAGTACTATCATACATTATTCATTTAATGATATGATTGATTGGAATTTGGAAACAAGTTGCAGATTGCAATATGCAAATAGTGTGGAATAAATTTTGCACAACTAGAATCACGGTCATCACACGGGCCAGTGAGGCAGTGACCCAGATAATATCCATATTTTAAAAATAACCCACTTGACTACTTGAGGAATGGGGAATATTGGAATAATAATGATCCGACCCATATTTTTTTTTTTGTTTTTGTTAGTAATAAAAATGTATACTGGTATTTGATTGTTAAGGAAAGGAATAATTACCAGTTGGTCACCATGTCAGACAACAACTTACCTTGATTAATAGCTGACATATAAAGTACTCGTACTTGATTTCATCACCATTCACACAAGAAAATGTGGAAGCATATGTAGTGCTTACTCTCAATGCTGATTCGTTTAAGCACATTTGTTGTATTTTTAAAAATAATTATTATGAAGTCTCTGAAAAGAAGACAAAATCACGCAACTTCCAATAAAGAATTAATTAATTGCAATGATTGCATATCAATTTTTTTTATTTCTACTTGTATTTTTTAAAGACCTTATGCATAATCCTATAACGAATTTTAGGATCTGATGTTTTAAATATTTTGGAAAATGGAAAGTCGAAACTCCTATGTGAAATGTTTCAAGTTATGGTTGTTTTAAGTAATTTAATTCAAGTAATTTCTTTTTAAATCACTGTTATTTTTAATTTTTTCTCAAGTTTTCTTGTTTTTATAAATCTGGCAGTCTCCATTACCTTTTTGCAAAACTCTAAGCGTTTCAATGCTACTTATCGTATAGAAGAAATTTTTTAAACATTGTGGATTAATTTATATTTAGAAATGCATTTAATTTAAAAATAAATATTTGATATATTTAATAAGAAAAAGTAACGAGAAGCCTTCGAGTGTAGATAAAAGAATTAAAAATGGAAATATTATAATAAAATATTATTATACACCGTAACGCGTGATTTTTTACATACATTTCAAAATTATAACTATTTTAAAACTGTATTATTAGTTTTATCTATACGTCGAAGTTCAATACAAATAATTGATTATTTCATAATCTATATCTATATTTTTTTTGTGTTAAATGTAAGCCAGAGTCCAAGGGCGGATGAATATATACCCAGTGTCTCAGACGGAGAAAAGCTTTACACAATTGAACTATCCTCAACTCTCTATGATCTATATCTATAAAATACATTAAGATTTGGTTTTGAAAAATGAAATGACACGTGACACTATTAAGGTTGACACGAGTTTATCTGTTGCGACATTGAAGTCAATGTGTCAGGTATAGCATGGTAATGCTACAGCAATGCATGCAATGCATGCACCTAATTGAGTGGTATGGCAGATATTGATGTCTTCTATATAAATAAGTCGGTTTTTTTGTCCAATGCGAATTATAAACGTATCGTATATTTTCGTTCTTGCAAATGTACGTGTGGCAAGTATCAGTTGTCTATGATGTTTCGCTCCTGTTTCTTTGGTTTCCTCGACATAATGTATCTTTCTAGATGTACAACTCCAAGAATATACACCATACTGACAATGCACAAATCAAGTGGCAGATTGGAACTTTTCAACTTTGAGTTTGGGGGAAAATTTCTAGTATAATTAGTATTTGCCATTTTTTGAAAAATAGTCGATTTGATGTAATGTGTTCAATGATATACGAGTACGTTGTGGCTTGTTCGATAAAGATTTTTAATTTTCATTTCAACGGTGTATCAAATCAACGTAACAAAAGGTCGATGAATCATATCACTCTTCCACTTCACATTGAATATTAAAGCATTAATATGCGAGAAGATTTGTGTTAACATACACGTTCAATAATGGAGCCTCACCTCAGTTTAGGATTTTTTGTTGAAAATTGGATGTTATTCCATCACTAAAGTCTGTTTTGTTGTTTGCTTAAATAAAATTAAATAAAGCTTATTCCCAATGCCGTAAAACTCCTTCTCTAATGAAACTCTTTCCGCGTCTTTGTAAGCGGTGACGACATCGGCTTGCCGGTGACTTCGACTGTTCTTACAAGGTCGTCGGCGAGCGGACTTTGCGTTTTTCTCCCTTTAGGTTGACAATTGCTTTCACCCTGATCCATTAATTGAAGTCTCCTCAGCACCATCACCGCCTGTCCTTCCTATCATCAGCGCCGTCCTCGGGGTGGGGTTTGGCTAGGTTTCCATTGTGTGTGTGCGATCGTGCTATCTATCGGAGATCGTTTCGGTGTGGCGTTGATGTTTCGACTGGTTCTAGGGGATTCGTTTGATGTGTTTTCTTCTTTTAGGTTTTTTTATTTAATTTTTTGTTCGGGCTCCCTTTTGTGTCTCGCCTCGAGTAGTTGTGTATTCATCAATTGTTGCGGTGTGGTTGTCGTCTTGTTTTGCGGGAATCGCTGGTAGAGACTCGGCCTTCATGATCTCAATTCTGAAGGTGGTGGCTATTAAGTTTGGTCTATTTCAGGATTTGACGGTTTTTAAACTTGGGTGCGCTAAAGACGCGATGTTTGAGGCGTGTAACGAGTATGTATTGTTTTCGCTGTCTCGTGAGAGTGAGCGAGTTTCTCCTGAGCGATATTTCTTGTATATTACTCTCCGTGATAGAGAGGTATACGTATAGTTAGTCTTCCAATAAATTGCCGCTTGGGGAGCTTCAATTTTTTTTTTTTTGCTTTGTTTGCGTTCTCCTAGATTTAAATCTAGGGATTGCTTTGTCGTTTGGTTTTTCTTTATTAATGAAAATTTTTAGTTCTCGTGTCAAAAAAAACTAGGGCCTTGTTTTTTTTGGACTTATTTCCATGGTACACATGTTCAGTTCAGCTTCATAATCACTTAATTATTTTAGTTTAACTTAAATATTTTGCTAATTAATTCATTAATGTAATAATGAGATGATATTGATAATAATAAAATAATAATAATAATAATAATACTTCTTATATTTCTTTTTATTCGCAACGACTTTGATTAGACAACACATTTTAAGGAAGAGATGTAAGTTGTTGTAAATGAGAAAATAGATAACATAAGTTTAAGATGGAACGTATTAATCCTAAGATACAAAAACTCACAATTGGATAAATACTAAGTTAAATGGTTAAATATTAACCCAAAATGCAAGTATCAATATTAACCTAGAGGATGGCTAATAAATATTACCCAAAAAATAAGTAATCATAGTTTATTATTATCCTTTTATAAGGTTAAATATAAGTCTTAAAACGTAATCAATAGTTAAATATTAATCCCAGATTAAATTAAATCATAAGTTAAGTGGTTAAAGTATTACGTTCAAAAATCAACATAATCAATAGTTAAAGTATTAATCCGAGATTAATATTAGTCCTAAGTTAAGTGGTTAAATTGTGGAGTTGAACCCATTATTGTTTGCTTCAAAGAATTTGTTTGTCCACATGGGAGATTGAGACCTTTTGTTGTTATTTATAAAGGAAGTGTGCTACTAAGTTGTTGAAGCTAGTGTGTGGGCTGAGGGCTGGGCATTCCCCACGCGCGCGCCCGCCGCCGCCGCCCGGCCCGGTCGTGCTCATGACACGTGCGCGGTGGGGGTGTGCCCGTTTTACACTCCCTCTATATTTTTGGTCAGCACGTCCTTTGTTCATTTGTAACGTTTAATGATGTTTTATCCGTTACAAATTGATTACGGAATTATCTTCCGGATTTTTGCCTCGAAATCTTCCCTGTTAATTTCGTAATCTTTGACCTTCAACATACCCCTTATACCAATATATAGTTCGTCCTCTCTTCTCAGATCTGCACACAGAAAAACTATACTCCACAAAAATTCAAACACAACTCTCTGTTTCTCTTTGGGCATTTGTTAGTCGAGTTCTCAATCCGGTTTTCTGCAGTACACCATTGAGACGGAGTCGTGTAATCCTGGGGTCGATTGCCAGAGGCCGTGGTAGGAGTACGGGCAAATTCGACTTTAGGACAGTGATTCCGATCACTGCCACGACAATTCAGATAAGTTTGTTCTTTGTATTATGTAGCCTTATTTCAACAATCTAAAGTCGAATTATACTGTTAATATGGCTGTAGTTCATATGCTGTTCCACTTAGCAATCTTTTTATTCTGATATGTGTAAGATGGATTGTTTGATGGAGAAAATTATAAGATGTGGTCTGATAAGCATAGAATTCTTTTTAGGTCAGAGTGAGTTGATTATGCTCTTTACGTTGATGTTGCTCAACTGATTCCGTTAGAGACTTGTTGATAAGGATAATAAGACTTCGTGGGTATGTTGTTGTGCACTATATGACTGGACCTTTTATATCTGATCTAGTAGTAAGTATAAGATGCTAAGGAAATTTGGGACGCCTTGAAACTGAAATATGGTACTGATGACTATGGGACTAGAAATATGCTTGTAGTCGTTGGTTAATTTTTAAATGACTGTGACAAATCTGTTTTGGATCAAGTACGTGAATATGAGACTTTATGTGCTGATATTTATGCTAAGGGTATGAAATTGTGAGACTTTTCAAGCCAACTGCCTTTCTTGACAGTTACCTACTTCGTGGAGGGTTATGTCCATTCCTTGAAGCACAACGAAGGATTTCACTCTCCAGAGTTGGTGTCGCACATCAAGATTGAAGACAGAACATAGTTGCAAACTGAAAGGAAAAACTGTGAACATTCTCCTCTACTGCTACCTGTTGAATCTAAGTCTGCAGGTAAATTCAGGTTACAAAGGAAAGGGTCCGAACCAGTTCCATGGCACAGAAACAACAGGTTAACAAAGACAGGGAACACCCTAAAGAGACAGTTTAATGGCAATTGCTTCACTGTGGTGAGTTTGGACATTCTAAAGAGGAGTGTCAAAAAGGGCATGACAGGAGAAAATCGAAGGGGAGCAGTTCAAGCCGCAAGCCAACCTTCCTGAAACTGATGAGCATCATTATGCTGTGTTTCTGAGGTCAACGTTAGTCACATGTGACTGAGTGGATGTTGATACTGGTGCCACTAGGCACATATGTTCTAACAAAGAATGTTTGATTCTTATGAACAGGTTGCTGAAGGAGATTGTGTATCATGGGCAACTCAGCTCAGTGAGTGTCCATGGAAAAGGAAAAGTAACTCTAAAACTGATCTTCTGGAAAAACTGTTGCTTTACATAATGTTTACATGTGCCTGAAATTCGCAGGAACCTTATTTTTGGAGCCTTGCCAACAAGCAGGGATTAAATTGACTTTTGAATCTGATAAGCTTGTACTCACCAGAAAATGGTGAATTTGTGGAAAGGGTTTCTGTAATGGGGGCCTTTTTGTCCTTGAGTTGATGTTATGATTGCTAATAAACTTTCTGCTGGTTCTGTTTATATTGCTGAGTCTGTTTTTTGTGCATTCTCGTTTGGAGATTGTCAACTAGCCGTTAAAAGGCTCAATAAACAACTTAGTTAATTCTGACTTCAGTTCCACGGGTTTGATAAGTGTGGTTGTGTGTTGAGGCCAACCCCTAAACAAACTTTTAACAAAAATGTGGATAGGTCTACCACTTTACTGAGTTAGTTCATAGTGACTTAGGTGACTTTAAGAACTATGTAAGTAGAGGTGGAAAACGGTACTACATTACCTTTGTAGATGACTTTTCACGTTTTACTAAGTATACCTTTTAGCCTCAAAGATGAAGCAGAAGGAAAGTTCTTAATCTATAAGGCCGAAGTTGAAAACCAGTTAGATCTTAAGATTAAGAGAGAGATCAGACCGTGGTGGGGAATATGATGGAACACCTCTTAAGCACTATTTGTGAGCAAAATGGGATAATACACGAGACACCGCCCTTATACCCCTGAACAAAAGCATAGCTGAACGGAAGAAACGAACTCTAAAGAAATGATGAATGCTATGCTCATTAGTTCAAATGCCTGATCATTGTGGGGGAGGCTTACTAACCGCTTGTTATGTGCTTTAAGTGTCCTCATAAGAAGTTAGAAAAGACTCCATATGAGTTGTGGAAAGGCTACAACGCTAACTTGAGTTACCTCAAAGTGTGGGGGTGTCTTGCAAAAATCGGTTTGCCCATATCCAGAAGAGTAAGATTGAACCTAAACTATTGATGGAATTTTTATTGGTTATGCTGCTAACAGTGCTGCTTACAGTTTAGTTATACTCAAAGACGATCTGGCTTTGGTGCGATCAAAGAATCACGAGATGCTGAGTTCTTTGAGCATGTCTCTCCCAATGAAAAAGGATGTAAATCTTTCTTTAACTCATACTTCTACTATATTTCATCCGCACAACTGATCTTGCTTCTTCTAGGAACCTGTAGAACCTAGAAGAAGCAAGAGAGCCAGAACTGAGACTAGTTTGGACTCTGATTTATACTACCTTTCTTACTGAAGAGGTTGTGTAGAGAACAAGTAGTATGTGCTTTGTTTTAGAAGATGATCCTATGACTTATAAGAAGCCATGAGTTCAGTTGACTCTAGTTTCTGTTTAGAGGCTATTAACAGTGAACTAGAGTCAATTATGATAAAACACATGGATTTTTGACAGATCTTCCTAGGGGTGGCAAACTCTTAAGCAGTAAATGGTTTCAAAAAAGAACTAAACCTGATGGTTCTTATTGAAATAACAAAGCTAGACTTGTGGTGTGTGGTAATCACCAAAAGAAAGTTTACTTTTTTGATACTCTATTCTCTCTGTGACTAAAGTTACTATTAGAGCTTTAATTGCACTTGCTTCCATTCATAAACTTCATGTGCATCAAATGGATGTATAAACTGCTTTTTTGAATGGTGATTTGCAGAGGAAATTTACATGAGGCAACCAGAAGGTTGTATTGTTCCAGGACAGGAAGGTAAGGTGTGTAAGTGATCAGATATTATTGGTCTGAAACGGCTCCAAAACAATGGTATGACAAGTTGATCAAACTATTATTTTTGATGGTTTTCATGTGAATGATTCTGATGCTTGTGTATATTCCAAAAGTGATGAATATGGTTGTGTTATCAATAGTCTATATGTGGATGATATGCATTTTTGGAACCAATATAGACATAGTTAACAGACCAAGGCTTTTCTAAGTTCTGCTTTTGACATGAGACTTAGGAAGGCTGATGTCAACTTGGCATAAAAATTACTTAGAATTTCTTAGTGGTTGTCTTTAAACAATCTCATTTACATTGAAAAATCTTGCAAAAATTTAATTCAATTAAATTGTGTTCCTTGTGAAAACCCTATATATGTCTAGTTATTCATTTGAAGAAAATAAAGGTATTAGTGTATCAAAAGAGGAATAGGCTAAGTCATTTGGAAGTGGTGATATTTTTGATGAACTATACTGTAACCAGATATTGCATATGCTGTTAGTAAGTTGAGTAGATAACTCAAAATCCTAATCAATGAGCATTGGGGGTCTTTGAGTAGATTGTTGAATGTACCTAAAGGGGAAATCATGGGGTCTACACTATCATGGAAACCTAGTGTTCAGAAGGATATTGTGTGATGCCATTGGGTGTCCGACAATGAATGAATTCAAGCTACTAGTGGTTATGTGTTTACACTTGCTGGTGTGCTATATCTTGGAAATCATAAAAAACAACTTGTTTGCTAATTACATTGGAATTGATCGAATTCATTGCTTTAGAATTGGCAGGTCAGGAAGCGAATGGCTTAGAGGACTGCTAGCTGACATTCCCATGTGGGGAAGCCTAGCCTTCAATTTCCATGCATCTGTGATTCTCAAGCTGCAATTGAGTTGCAACAATGATCCAACAGACGAAAAGGAGACAATTAGTTAGGCGATGGAATTGTGAGAAATCTGATCAGAAATAATGTGACTCACTTGAGTATGTAAAAACTGAAAGGAATATTTACAGTTCTTTCACCAAAGGCTTTGTAGAAAATGGTGCTTGGGAAGTCAGCACAGGGAATGTTAAAGCCTATGCATGATATAGTTGTGATGGAATCCCACTGATGTTCAATCAATTCAAAAGGTCAAACGAAGTCATGATGTAACTCGAGTTTGTACTAGACGAACCATCCTAATAAAAGTGATGTAGTATTTTATTAATTGTTGTAAGGATGAGCTTTAGCTCTTAATAAGTCCAACCCCTAGAGACTCTTAGGCTTGGAGTCTCTAGAGCGTTCATGAAAGACCAGGATTCGTGGGACAATTTATATACATGTGTGTGCGAGAACTTGTTCGATTTTGAGAAAAGTGTATGTGCAGAGATGTGTTCATACGAACTCCATTGATTAGGTTCAAGGCAATATCACCTAAAGATGGTGTAGAACACATTTGTAAACATTGGGTGTCATTCAAGTCAAAAGACATTGATACTTTAAACACTTATGTCTCCAATGCCCAATTTTCTCTGTACCTCGTTCTTCTTATCTTTGAATCATGTGGGGTAAGTTGGAGTTGAACTCCATTATTGGTTGCGTTCAAAAGATTTGTTTGTCCACATGGGAAGATTGAGACCTTTTCTTGTTATTTATAGGAAAGTGTGCTACTAAGTGTTTGAAGCTAGTTTTCGGCTAGGCTTGGCATCCCCACGCGCGGCGGCCGCGTTCCGGTCCCGGCTCGTGCTCATGAGACGTGCGCGTGGGGGTTGGCCCGTTTTACACTCCCTCTAAATTTTGGTCAAGACTTTCTTTGTTCATTGTGTAACGTTTAATTGATTTCTAACCCGTTACAAATTGATTACGGAATTATTCTTTCGGATTTTTGCCTCGAATCTTCCCTCATTATATTCCGTAATCTTGACCTTCCAACTCCTTAACCAATATATTCGTGCCTCTTCCTCTTCAGTCCACACAGAAAATACTTACTCCCAAAAATTCAACACAACTCTCTGTTTCTCTTTGGGCATTGTTCGATCGAGTTTCAATCCGGTTTTCTGCAGTAACCTATTAAGCCGGAGTCGTGTAATCCTGGGGGTGATTGCCGTGAGGCCGTGTGTCGAGTACGGGCAAAAATTCACTTAGGACAGTGATTCCGATCAACGCCACGACAATTCAGATAAGTTTTGTTCTTTGTTATCACTAGCCTTATTTCCAACATAAATATAGGGTCCAAAACACATAAAATAGTAATATATGAATCTCTCAGATTAATATTAATCCTAAGTTAAGTGTTAAATATAGGCCAAAACATAATCAAGTAGTAAAATATTAAGTTCAAATATAATATTAATCATTAAGTTAAGGTAAAATATTAGGCCCAAAACATAATCAATTAGTTAATATTAATCCAAGTTAAATATTAATCTAACTTAAATATGGAGTCTATTAAATTTAACCCCAGATTATCATTAACAAAGTATAATATTCCAACATATATCATTAATCAATAGTTAAATATTAATCTTAACTTAAATATCTCAGTTCAGTCACTCCATTAATTCAGTCGATTCGCTTCATTCAATTCAATTCATTCAGTTCAATATCCAAAGAAACAGAGCCTACTCATATAGGTTGAAACTTGAAAGTGAATAATGCTAAATAATGTAACCAAATTAATCTAGAAAGGTTGTTCGCTAATATGTCCATTGTCTATCATGCACATTATAGCATAGCGATGAAGATAAATTTCGTCACTTCAAAGTTGTAGGATAACAATTGTGTATTTTGTGTAAGATTCAAATCGCTAAACATGATGACACTCTTTGGAAACCATAGCTTTATTAATAACCTCTCTCAACCCGATGACATTGCAAAGATATATTCAATCTTATTTCATTGGAATTAATTTAAAATYGATACACTCTAAGTCTCTAACCTTCCTTTTTCTTTCTAAAAAAAACTCTCTCTAAAATCYTAWTTTTTTTAGYTGTTGGGGCTATCATCATCTCTTTGATGGTGGTACGTMGTCCCAATTCTTTTTTCTATTGCTTATTTTTTGTTTGTTAATGAATAAACCTCCTTTTTATCTCTTGATGAGAGTTTTATTTTCAATTTTTGTGTTTTTCAATCTCTTCACTGAGACTTTTATCCCTAATTATTGGGTTRTTATTATCTTTTTTGTGAGAGTTTACAGTATAGTATTCTTGTCTATTTTTATGGAATATCAAATTATCYAGGGTTTTATATTTTTTTTGTTTATTAGATARTAGAGATTTAGGGTTTCATTATCTCGGAAGAAATTCAGAAAATCACGAATGTATGTTCACCCAAACAACTAYGCATCRGCAGAGAATCATCAGAACGAACTCATAGATTATATTGCTTCGGATGGAGATTTTTATTAAGGCTATTTTAAATCKAATATGCGATGTAACTAGTTCTAATGTGTTTTGTATTCTTGTTAGAATTTTAATTTCTTTTTTCTTCCATTAATTATAAGTGACTTTTGACTATTTATTATTAATGAAATCCTTATTCTTCTTGTAAAAAAAATTGATTRCAATGATATCACATCAACACAAGAATGAATTGGGCCTCCTACAGTCACACACTAGTCTTCAAATAGACAAAAAAGAACTGATAATTTAATAATTATTTTTGAAAAATATTATATTATTCAAATTAAAGATTTTGGGTTGGATACTTCAATGTTGATATATCACACCAAATGATGTTATAGTCTTAACTAAATCTCTCCGTTTAGCAAGGACAAGCGCAATTCAATGCATTCTTTGGGTTGAATTAATTTGTAATTAGTGGAAATCAACACTATAAAACAAAAACAAATTTTAAAGTAACAAAACAGAATACATTGATCAAATAGCCAAACATGCAACGTACCTTGCCTCAAACACTCTTAATTTGATAGTTGAAGTTTAATATAGAAGTGCAGGGTGTTGCCACTTTGAATTTGCTGGCTCTTCTCTTATAAAGTTACTAGTATTTTTTTTGCATCCTGCGTGTCAAACAAAAAATAATTATAGATTTTCGTATATATGTTTTTTTATATCATAATTCAATGATTTTTAGTTGTTCGTTCTATCGTTAGTGAAATATGAAGTATGTTAAAATAAAGAAATATAATATAAGAAAAATTGTTTAAATAATATAGATTGACGAATAATAATGTGAGACATATACTTAGTGCACAAATTTAATAGTATAACTGGTTGTACGTTTATAACTACACTAATTTTTCCATGTTGGTCACCAATTATCGTTTCACAAATATCATCTAATTAGTGTAACTTTTAAGATGAAATTCTAAGTTTTACGTTTTTCTTCTCATTGTGTCAATCTTATCAAATTATTTTGTCAATATGAATTCTTTTTATTAGTGTAACTTTAGATTATGCAATGTTCATTGTTACACATTTATTATGTTAAGAAAAAAAATAACTTTAAACATTACTTAATTAATATTAGTATTTAATTGAAATTCAAAAGCAATATCATTTTTAACTTGTCACCATTTATGACAAATTGAAAATGTGAAAAAATAAAAAGAGATGATAAAGTATTTTTTAATCATTGTAAATTAAATAGTGAAGGATATGATAGTCATTTCACAGGAGAATTAAGGGTATGATGGATATTTTGTAGGGGACACCATCTTCCTCCCCTTCACTTATATAATAGAGATAATGATTATACTAATGTATTCTCTCATTGTCTATTGTTAAGTGGACTAATACGGAAATTAAGCTCTAATTTCTTAATTTAATCTTATTGTTGGAGGTACTTGTCTACTTGATGACACGACAAGAAGATTAGCTTCAAGAAAGCTGGCAAAGGCCAAAGGGAGTACGTATTTAGATAAGATAATTAAAAATGAAAATAAATCTTAATTACACGTTTGATTTTGACATGTCTTTCAAGAATTGTAACTTTTTTTGTCGAAAAATAAAGTAAGCAATGAACTTCCATTGCATGAACACCTCCTCCATACATGTGATTCCATATTCTCCTTCCCGTTTGTTTTGGATGAAAATGTTTTCTTAGAAAATTATTTTCTCATTTTCTCTTGTTTGTTTGGTCAATGAATAAATGGGAATTTGAATAGAAAAATATTTTTCATTATAAGGAAAACATTTTCCTTTCTTTTTTCAAGTAAGATTTTTTGAAATAAAGAAAGAAAAATGAGTTTAAAGAATAAATTTTAAAAAATAAACAATGAAAAATGAATTTGACGACTATTATTCATGTGAAGGAGAACAAATGATAAAGACACAAACTCTCATACACACAATTGACACAAATAATAAAGACACATTAACACACCACTTACGTGTGCCTTTATCATCTCCCGAGAGAGAAGCTGCGAGAGTGCTAAAATAATTTCTTTACTTGTTGGATTTGTATTATTGTACTCCAGGTTGTATGAATATCGTTTTCCATAAATTGCTTTTATTATTGAAAGAATGAAAGGTTGTCTTTTGGTTCTTCCCTTTTAAAGAGAATTTCACAACGTAATCATTCACATCAGCACACATAACTTTACACCTTTATCATACATATATTATGCAAAGTTGGTCGTTTTAATTCAACAACACTATACATTGACATGAAGTGATGTTTGGTGCTACAATTAACAAATGCAAGTATGATTTTTGTGGCCCCACTCAGTTGTAAGTTTGTAACAGGATATGGGCAAGAAAAATGAATGGCATGTGAGTTGGGAACTTTGGAAACATAAAACGAGTGATAAACAAAATTTTAGCCAGGATCACAGAATCTGTGTTATTCACAAATCTGATTCATCTTCCAGCAAAATCCGTTGTATAATAATGTAAGATTAGTCGTGTAAATAAGGAAGCCAATTTCTTGGGATTTCTGTAGTTTGGATTGCTCACCTAACTTGATTTAGTAAGATGTTTATACATCAAGAACTTGATCAATTAGAGCAACATTTATTTAATCTAGTCTTTGAAGTACGATCTTATTTGTTTTGTTTCAATTTTACGACGATTACGTTTAGTTTTTTTTTAGCGGAATAGAATATAAAAGAAAGTCTTAAACAAGTTCGAGTCCTACTACTAAGATCTTTGGGGATATCGATATCATTTCCCCTTAATAATGACTCGCTTGGCTGGTTTGGCTAGCCCGCCTAGTCGTGTTGACSTGTGAACAGTCTGATTCGRCAAGGTCCTTGCCTGTTTGTTACTAACAAACTATGACTTCGACTAGGCCGACAACACTTAGAGCTAGTCCTGCTCTCAGAATCTCAGGTAGCCCTAAGAAGAATAAGCTAGTATGAAATATCGCCCGTGTAGTCCCCAACATTCATGCATTGTGTTATTACTCCGAAATTTCCTTTTCGGAGTAATACCTGAAAATGCTCTAATTGATATCTGTAATCTGTATTCAACAACACACAAGAGACACCATTCACAGACACTATTTACATGGCATCGAAAACGGAAACAGAAAATAGAAACCAGGAACTGAAAGCCAATGCATACATGATGTGTATTAAATTAGCTAAGTTAATTAACATCTATACATGGGTTATATAAGTTATACTTTGTAACTTATACTGTATGATTTTGTGCTCACAATATCTCCTAAGAATTCCGCTRTTTGAAGTATTGAGAAAACTGAAAATGTTTTATCTACAATTCAGGTCTTTCAGTCATACAACCCTTCTTGCTCCCAAATATCAACTAGAAATTCTACCATTTCCTGGCATTAGAAGTACAGTAAGCAGTAAGCACCAAATGATGAGTGATGACAGTCATAGCARTTAGAGCACAGAGCAAATAAATCAATACAAAGAGGACTTACTGATAATGGGATGGGACGCCGGAAACGCTCCCTGGAACTAAGCAAGCTGTCATACGTAGCATTTAGACTGTAAAAAACGCGTTTCTATAGCAGTAAGAAAGTATATTCCAAATTATAAATGCACATCGCCGCTATAAGATCAGGGCTTGTTTTTTCACCAGTTCATACACAAAATTTAGGCCTAGGTCTTTTGTTTTAAACTAAACAACATGGACCAGAATAGAACCAAAAATCTGGAAACCAAGTCCAAAAGAACACTGCACAWGTGTGAATTAACAGTAATTAGTTTTTCATTATGCTCTCAAAGTGCCCTAACCTAACGGGTCACTCAATAAAAATTAACTGTGACATATGTTATACAAGTGTTTCAAAAAATTGCTCGCTTTATTGAGTGATTTGTATGATTTTGAGCAGTATGTTACTTAAACCTCAATTATTTCAGAAACACACAAGCACAAGTCTGTCCAAAACAGTTGAAACTTGAAATTAACAAATATACAACGAGACAGAATCTCCTTGCAAAACTCAGTAGTGTCAACTGTCAAGCACACCCCAACACTCCCTCATGGCAAAACAATTGACAAGGTTCCTAATTTATCAATATGCACAAGACACTTACGATTTTGTTATGGTTCACAGTATCAATCTTGGGGGACGGGGCATATGATGAAAAATCCAGCATAAGACTGAAGTAAATGGCTCATATAACATGCTTTAGAAAAGAGTTAACCTGATTGCTGGTCCTAAGGCTTGATTATCTTCATTTGACTTTGTAGCCCCAATCCACTGCAGACGGTTTTGCGTCCAAAGAAGAAGACCTGCAGGAAATATAATAACAAACATTAGCTATTAATAGAATATTTGGATAACACACTTAACCAAGAAACTGTGCTCTTATAATGATTGTTCTTTGAATTTACAAGCCCTCCAAAAGTTATAGGCAGATCAGCTGGAGGTCCGAAACATGTTAAAGAGGGGGGAGGGAATTCCATTACTGAAGCAAATATCCAAAAACTTGCCATGATTTACGAAGTCGTTATGCGAGTTCGCATTTGCTGGCCCTAGATCAGAGTGAAAACTGACATTTGATGTACTCAGCGAAGATAAGCTTCGTTGTGATAGTCCGATGGGGAAGTCTATGTCGCCAGTACTGGTGCCCCAAAAATCATCTGATAAGYTGTGCTTCTCCACCACTTGTCCCTGGTAATGTAGTCCCTTTGATGGATCTTCTTCAACAGTCGGAGCATGTTTTGGTTTTGCACAGCGTCCCAAACAGCTTCTGCTCTGTCACAATACAGATTCATGAACGTGTACAACCATATTCTTGCAGCTATAAATACATTCAGGTAACTGGCCGAGATAACCCTTTAGAATTAATAGTCACAAATTGTGTGGAGAACATCTTATTTTAGAGGGTCCATTTAAAACCCTCACTTTTCCTTCTATTGTCCTCTACTCATATTGTTATTTTTTTTTAATATTATTCTCTATATGCCGCCACTTAAACTAGTGATAGAAGAAAAACAGAAACAGATCACATAAGGATATAAATGATTTTCAAATCATGGCATTAACAATGGCTACTGAATCGAGATGGAGAGAGTACAAGACAACTAGTAGATCAAATGTACAAGGCAATATAGAAGTTCGATTTTCTTAAATACAGCTTTAAATTTGACCCCGCAGCAAGATCACATCTATCTTTAGAATAAAGACTGCAGCATCAACAGAGTGAAACTCCCAATAAAACCTAAATGGCCTTCATACTCGATCACTAATCAGATAAAACACCAGTCCTCATCAATCACATATTCACATAGAGAATTACCACAGCTGTTTTCCAATGACTACTAGGATAAGAGAGACTGTGATGCTGCTGTCCTTTTGCAGGATGCAAAAAATGTTGACAATTTCTACCAAACATAATGTTGTTAACTTTTGCCTAGGGAAGTGATAATTGGTTGTTAACATGCAAGTCAAACATCATGCAAAACAGGATAAAATCATCTGTGTTCTGAACAAACACAATGAAGGAACAATTAATTATCAGCCATTGCTGCTAGCTGAGAAAGTGAGAAGACAGAGTACTTCAGAAATCAATATAACAGCCAAACTACACCAGATTGCGGGGATTAATGCTGAGAATTGATGCAAGGCAACAAATTTACTTAACCACATGGGATGTAAAGTATTGTTCTCGGTTTTATTTTCTTCTAGCATATATGTGAAAGTTCAATGACCAATGTGACAAATACTCACTAAAACAATAGATTGATAATCATAAGGTTCATACGAGGTGTAGAAGACTTGTCCGTCTCACCCATGGCATGAACAAAGGAGACGAAGATGAGCCACCAGAATAAGAGCACGTCCGATTAAAACCAAGGATGAAGGAAAAAATGGAAAAAAATTGCCTTAATTAAGGAGGTGTAAGTGTGAAACCATGTTAAGATGGAAATATAAGACTCAAAAACTTATGTGTTATTCAAACCTTTAAATAGCTGTTACAAGATATCAAACAAACCCTAACATAATATCTATCTACAAAGATATAATTAGCTATAATAATATATCATAATAATATATATTTATATCTAATAAACTAACCCACTCATAAATTCTATATGTTCAGAAACATAAGGAGGTTTTCGCAATTGCCTCACAACAGAATAGCAATTTCTTAAAGAATAAGGTAACCATAAAAAGTAAATTTCAAGCATGATTATGACTAAAAATCAATAAAAATCTCCTGCATAATAGAGCCCAATATTGTGTTCATCTCATATGGCTCAAACAAACAAATTGACACCAACCCAGCATCGTAAAGCGAATGATGAAGCAACACAACAATCCTGTGAGAAGCAGGGGCAATTCTAATAAAGTGACAAAGTTTCTATCAAATTGAGATAGTACAGAGAGTGAGGGATAACTTAACTACTTAAGTGGTTAAAGCTTCTCTCTCGATTCCAGGAGATAATGAGATCGATTCTCATCCCCGCCTAATGGCTCTCTTAGCACCAAAAAAATTGAGATAGTAACATTTATCATCTAATATCCTCTTCTTCTCTCATTGCAGCTAAGCCAATTAGCATTTACTAACTTACTTAGTTCATAAACAAACTCATCCAACAAATATTACAGGGAACATTAAATTGCTATTAATAGTTAACTGTTCTGAGCTGTACTTTTGCAGTAAATTTCACAAGATGCTCACAGAAAGCTACAAACTAATTCCAAAAATACAGTCTAATGAAGCTGAAACAGTACCCATCTCAGCATCCAAAATTCCAAATCACCCCACAAAAATATAAAAAAATAAAACAAAGATCTAATAAAATAAAAATCAGTGATTACAACACACAATTAATAAATGGAACAAATAAATAAAATAAGAAACCAATCCTAATTTCAATCCAAATGAATCAACAATACAGAACAGAAATTTAACCAAATTTAAAAATAATATTAAAGGAAGGAAAAGTTGTCAACTTAACATCAGAAAAATCAATACAATTCACAAGAAAAAATAAAAATAAAATAGAAGAGGATGACAATACCCTATACAAGCAAGAGAAGCTGTTAATCAAGAAGCAAGAAACATAGACAGTCATTGCTCAGACCCAGAACCAAACACTCTCTAAATTGGATAAAAATGGATCAAAATGGTATTTTATGAAATACAGTAAAATTTAGGTTTAAGAAGCCCAAAAACAATAAAGAAGTCAGATTTCTAGTGTTGATTTATTAACGCGAAATATTATGGATAATTGAGAAATTGGAAAGACAATAATTTAGATATGACAAAAAATTAAAAAGAGTTGATTGAGTATTTGAGTATGAGCTGGAAGACTTGTATCAATAGTTTGATTGGCTCTTGCCTTGGCTTACTGAGTAGTTCAGTTTTACTTGTCGTTTTCGTCTCATGTATATGTGTTACCACCCAAATCTGCTTAAAATTTTGATTTGCTTAATTTTAAATCCAGTTAATTAATTGATTTTGGTGGTATCAGTTAATTAATCGATTATAATTGCGTTCAAAAATACTCCGTAAACGTTATTGAAGGTCCAAAATACAAAGTAATGTTTTTCCAATACAATATTGTTGTACACGCGTTTTATTTAATAGTTTACGGTTAACAAGGTTACTAAAAACGTATTTGCATTTGAAGAAATTGAGAAAAGTTGATGCAAGTTTTATACTTGTAGTTTGATGTCACTGACAAAAAATAATATGGAGTCACAAATTAAGAAAGAATTTTGTAATTAAATTATGTAAAAGGGTCAAAGTCTTCTAGGGTAAGCAAAGTCCTTGTGGTTTAATCACTAGGGAAAAAAAAAGTAAGAAAGTCATAAAGTTCATATTAGTTCTCAGCATTCTTTTCAAGAACAAAAAAGCTCCAGAACTAATGTGATCTTCAAGTAAATCTTTCTTCAATGACCTAGTTAGCCTGGAATTTACTCATGTATAAAACTTTAATGAGGATATAAGATAAAGAGCTTGCATTTGTTTCTTTGATTGAGTTCCTTATAAGAAGATTATGCGGATGCAAATTTAAAATAAAATCCAGATTAATATTTAAAAATTCTAAACATTAATCATGCTATAAAAAATTTGACTAACTATATATAACTTCTAATTGGCCATTAGGGTAATTTAATCAAAAACTATTTCGATATAATATTCAGTTATTCTTCTTCTATTGAAGTGTATATCAATAATCGATCAATCAAGTCTTATTCCATAATAAGTAGGATCGGCTAACATGAGTCAAAAACGACTATTTCGGAAAGTCATTCACMTAAATTTTCCTCCTCCACTCCTTACAATCGAGACATTGGAAGTGTAGAATTTAACAAAATGTATATCTATGATTTTATGTTAAGAACAATAAATATTACATTATTAGACATCCCTAATCAAATGGAACTTGGAAGCTGGAACATTAAGCTCAGTGAGATACTCAGTGTTGGATAGTTTACTCGTAAGGGAGATGTTTAATTATTTACATATCGGATCCATCAGTACTTATGCGCGTTTCTTTTGTTTAGTTCAAATCATACTCATAATTTCACACATGTTGGCTTCTCTGCAATCATTTGCGATTTTGCATAGTCCATTATATTTAGCTARTAAAAATTCACTACAAAACCTATATAGATACATATAAAGTCTCGTCATAAAAAATCATYCCTTGAAAAAAAGGGTTTGGAGCAATATCTTCAACCTCACCTTCAATCTTTGTRGTTAGAAGTTCGRAATCAATCAGCATTAACAATGGAAGAAAAGCTACAAGAGTAGTGTTAATCTTATGTTCAACTTATATCCAACTCTATTCTTTACTAGTTAGGACTTAGGAGATTATAAGCCTAACATTCCATTTTTAATGTGACAGGAATGACTGAGAGAGCATTTGGCACATGAAAGGAACAGAAAATCACAACTGGTAAATGGTAATGGTGTAAACTGATGTTGAAAAACTGCCATAACTTGTTAATCTACTAACAATTAGACATCTTCTATGAGAGAAAGAAAGGTGTAGGACCCAACCATAACTTTAATCAGCAATAAGATATTTCCAGAAAGTCTGMTAGGTAATTTTTACCCACTAACATAGATAGTCCAACAATAATAATTAATACATGATTATTACTTTTGATATGATCCAAATTATCCCAGCAGCAAACAACTGGGTTAATCTCATATTCAAATTTGCTCTTTTGAAGTCATCAGGAGAGGAGAGAAAAAAGAGTTAGGCTACAATGCTACATATCTAACTATCTAACTATCATGTAGTGTAATTTCACAGTTATGCGGTTCCTGCATACATTTATAACTAGTAAGAAATCCAACTAGTTAGATATTTAGACTTTTTCGAGAAAAAATAACCGAAGAACAGCAAGTTGGTAGATTGTAGGAGGGGAGAGTACATACTATGGTTGATAAGTACAAAATTGTCATTAGCTGGAAAAAAAAACTTTGGGAAATGATGTCTAGACATTTCAGTGTATATAAATTTTCTGGATTACTTTTCAAATAATCTCAACAGGTAGGGTAGATATCTAACTGCTCTTCTTGAACAAAAGCGAGGCAATGGCATCCCTCCAACCAAATACTCCAGTAGGTCGTTGTAGTTTCGGAACTATAGGTGCTGACCCAATGTGCAAACTTGGGGTGCTTGAAATCAATGGCTTTGAGCTAAATTCTGCAGGCCTGGATGTTTCAAAAAAAAAAAAAACACTATTATTAAAAGTATTACCGTTGATAGAGATAGCAGCTACCTAAAACCAAAACTTATCAACTAAAAGCAGCAGGTAAGGAAGACAACAAACAGCTACAGCTACAAATTAAAAGTTAKATATACAAGAGTAAAGTTTGAACAAAGTGGATGAAGCAGGTGAGAAAGATAATAACAATTGAGTGTAATTAAAATTAATCTGTGACGCTGAATGTAGTCAAAGCAGCTTAAATAATACAGTGCTCTGTTCAATTTTCTTTGTCATGACAGAAAAAAGAAGCTTACATTTCAACTACGGACACACAGAGTGCTCCGTAAACTACAGAGAGTATCTCTAATATACCTTCATTATCACTTGTCCCTTTCAGTAATTATAGTTTWATATCATCAAGTGATACTGATGAAMGACTGAACTGCATAATATTAACCAAATATGATAGTCCAYGTGAGACAAACACGGCTAGACTGGGGGAACCAACTCACAACAAATTCCATATAGTTTACTAAAGAATTAGTGCTATGACAAAGTATCAGTGAACCAAAGTAAGACAGTAAAAAAATAACAAGTCCTGCTTTGCACATTCTAGCAAACAAAAGAGAAATAGACAGAAATTAAGGAAACGGATGTAGTGGATTACGTACGTGTTAATAGGCCCTTCGTGAGCAAATGTCGAGAAGCCTTGCCTTTGCTTGTGCTTAGCTTTGGCACTGCAAAGCACATAAACACGACCACGGCGTTTAACTACCTTGCAGAATTCACACATCTTCCTCACAGATGAACGAACCTTCATGGTTACTGCATAACTAAACTTTATAAGGGAATTTCTTTGAGCCATGGAAAAATCACAATATAATCCTCTCTCCCCAGAGGGGATGGGTGGAAACTTTACTCATTCACTGACGCAAACAAGAATTGGGACTTTGGGAGGTCCCCCACTCTTACCAAAAATAAATAAAAAGGGGTCTTAAGAGGAGCATCAAATACATGAAATTTAACAGGGTTTCAACAAAGAAGCATCAAATAAATACAGAAATTCACATTGTGACATCATCTTAGTTAGAAAATTAGTTTATTGTGTAAACTATTTCTTTTATCGATGAAATATCATCAGCATAATTTTGAATGAACCAACATGCTCCATTATCAACAAAACTCCACTCTGGAAAAATGATCTTAATTATGCATGCTAGAACCATTGTCACTAACAAGAAAGTGGTATTGAAAATAATAGAATTCTGATTGACTTGAAAAAACTTACCGCAAGCTCCCGTGAACAGATATAACCTTGAACAGCATAAAAAGTGAAGGAGTGCAACTGCATAATAAATGTAATCCTCCAATATCTCCCACCCCATAATTGACTCAGATCTTCTTCCATCCTTATTCGTATCTAGGCAATTCTTAGTTATAACCCATAATCTCCTTTGTATTAACCAAAAATTTCTCAACTCAAACTACTTGTTCTTGCAGAAAACTAAGAATCTATTTCAACAAAGAATCGAAACCCTTAAAACTCACAATCACACAAAGCTTTAGAAACAAAAAATAGACACAAAATTACTCCTAAAACCAGATAACAAATAGTAAGAGATTGTAACATGCATAGTAGAAGGACTTATAGTCATCACTCAGTTAATCTCAAGTCTTATTGCTTAAATGCTTAACAGATACAGTACATATTTGCTTGCCTCCTGTTGACATGTGAGGAAAACCAAGATACAATAATTTAACATTGCACTCTCTGATAAATTTACAACCTCAAACTCAAATGCACAAACTCTTTCATCTCACAACTCACAAAACTGAGATGTGTTGGTGCACCATGGACAAACACTACAACCAAATAACACAACTCAAACTCATTCAGAAGTGTGTAACCGTAAGTAATACGCAATAAACAAGTGTTCACTGTTAGAAATAAACCTATGATTACGAATGTTCCATTCCAAAAAATTAATAATCCATATTTGCACATCTCAAAACACATAATTCCTCCAAAAACATACGAAAGCAAACTTTACGAAAACCCAAATTAGAATACAATAAAAAAATAAGCAAATTTCCCTTCAAAATCCCCCCGATAAAAAACATAGCCACACTTTTCAAATATAAACCATTAAGAAACCTCCAGGTGCAAACTGCACAAACATAAAGTTTAGTTTTACTTCCAACAACTCAAAATGAATGTACTTGGATCGTCTCAGCGCACAACATAACCCTCATACATTTAACAACATGATACTAATTATAGAGACTTAATTCGAGCAACACACATTCGATGATCATTGCCCCAAAAAGCAAACTACGGGGATGCGGCAACAGGATTTTCAAACTAGAAACGAAATCAAATAATGATCTACTGCTGTGGTATGGGAGGTGCGGTAACAAACTATTTCCTAACATCCAATTCCCCAATTTGTTCTGTAGTCTCCCTGAAACTGATGGAATGTGGCGACAAATACATTACTCTCCTCAAAGGGAACTCTTCAAAGTTTCCATTTTATCTTGAAACCCGCAAACGCGATATTGAAGGTTAGACTTATAGATTTGTGAGCCTATTTGTCCTCTCATCAACCAAATCCATCATTCCATTCACTTCAACACATATAACAACCCTGAAACCTTTCAAGCAGGATTTCCACGCATATAAAGGTAGCTACCACATTCAACCTCAATCCCGCAAACTTACCATCAGCCACCAAAAAAAAATCAAGCTAGCAATATCAGTAACTGGCCTGCGTTTCGATGAAGAGAGGCTTTTACCATTACATTGATCACCAAACACGTATTAAACAGCTTGATGACTGCATTTTTGCAAATTAAAATTCACACTTGAAGTGGCATACTAATCATGCAATCGCATCGTTGAAGCTAACACTGCATACTTGTAGTATTTCCATCATTTTTACATAAAATTTACAAAAAATGAGACAGCTAAAACAAATTTAAATTCACAACAACTAAATACTCGTATCTTATCATAAACGATGAAATTACTTTAAACATGAAATTGAACTCTAATGCACCCCAAAATAAGACAACCAATTGCTCAAGTTGTCCCTCTATTCAACAACTTCATCTAAAAAGATTCTCAAATACTTAAACTACTAAATAATTCAATAAAAATTTCATCTTCACTCAAAATTTATGACCTTTTTCCAAATCAATCAAACGCATTTCGTTACATAAAATTTACAACTCAAAATTATTTGGAAAACTGAATCTTTCGCACTTTCTAATACAGCAATGATGAAAAAAAAACAACATTTGATTGAAATTGCAGAATAATTACCTGATAAGAACGATCAAAGTTCAACTTCTTTAATGAAGATTTCCAATTGTAGGGTTCTGCGATTTTTCGGAGTTTTTAAGTTGCTGAATCATCTTCGAGTTTAGAAAGTAGACAATGGGCCATAATGGGCCTTTCTAAATATGGGCTTAATAGATATAGCCTTTTATCTTTTTCATTTGGGCCAGATCCTTCTTCTAGTCTTATTGGGTCTTACCCCTTTTTCCTTTGTTGAGATTCCACTCAATTTAGAACTTCTTTTTTCTATGGTAATAATTATTACTCCGTACGATATTGCTAACGGGCGTTAACAATAGATAACTAACAATTTGAGTTTTCAACAAATACTTACTAGGATATACTGGTTATTTCTTCGGGAGGTGCTAGCAGCCTTTGGCTTCCCTTAAACATGGATTTGCTGGATAAAGGAATGCGTGCAAAGTGTGTCTTATTCGATATTGGTGAATGGGGTACTTACAAAAGTTTTCAAGCCTAATGGGGGACTGCGGCAAGGAGACCCCTTATCTCCATACCTCTTTCTGTTGTGTATTGAAGTTCTTTCATGCAAACTCACAACGTTCCAACATCAAAAAATTATTCAGGGAATCAAAATTTGTAGGGGTGGGCAACCTATTAACCACCTTCTCTTTGCGGATGATGCTCTGATATGCTTCAAAGTCAATGATGCCAGTTGTCACTCAGTTCGAGGTGTGATTGATGATTTATGTGCGATTTTCGGGTGAATTGGTTAACTTCAATAAATCTCATGTCATTTTTACTCGCAACACACCAATGGAGTTAAGGGAGGTTTTACGTCAACCTTTGGGGGTTCCTCTACAACACCAACTTGGGACATACCTAGGCTGCCCTATGGACGTTGATGGATGCTCAGCCACTGCAATCTTTCAGGGCGTTTGTGATAAGGTGACAAGCACAATTACTTCGTGGAAATACACCCACTTAAATCAACCTGGAAGAGCTGTGCTAATCAACTCAATTCTTTCAACGCTGGCTAGCCACATTATGGCCATCTATCTCTTGCCCAAGAGTATTTTGCAGAAGCTTAATTCTACGTTTTTACAGTTTTACTGGGCAAAAAAACCGGGAAAGAAAGGGATGCATTGGACCAAACAGACGATAATTAAGAAGGAGAAGCAGATGGGAGGTCTGGGTTTGAAGGACATTGAAGCCATGAACCTTGCTCTAGTTGGTAAGCAGACTTGGAGAATACATTCTACACCAAATTGCATGATGAGCAAGGTAATGTCCAAGAAATATAAGGGGTTGATGCTAGGACAACGACATGCTAAATTACCTAATGGGGCATCCTATTGTGCTCGGAGTATTTTCAAAGCGACTACGGCTCTTCAAGGTAATATTGTTCACCATGTGGGAAATGGAGTTTCTATTGATATTAAGGAGCATAAGTGGCTTAATGTGGGGAAGGTAACTTTTCGGGATGACTTCCAAGGGCATAAGCCTGTCTGGGTTAGCGATATTATCTTGAGCCAAGGTGTCTGGAAGAAGGACTTGGTATGGAAGGTTTTCACACCTCAAACTGCGAGAGCTGTCCTCTCTGTACAACTTCCGAGGCAACCTATGAAGG
>SNQN01006070.1:17287-40691 GCA_008642245.1 Bassia scoparia | reverse complement strand
AAAAAAAAAAAAAACAGTTTACTGCCCTTGTGGTTGAATTAAGGAAATTTCTAATCAATCCGGAAGGGAAGGGGCAATTAGTAGATTATACACAAGGTGAATGTTGCACATCGTACACAAAGTGTATAATATAACTTTTTTTTGGTATAAAATGGAACTTATTTTATGCCAGAAAATGAACAAACGTTTTCTTATGATAAACATAATAGAATTATATTTTTTATATAAAAAATATTGCAAAATTAATGATCATTTTGTTGTACAATATTAATTTTCAAATGAAAATATTGTTATGATCTTTTACCTCATTGTTCATATGTATTATTCACTTATTCATCTATATTATGCTATTGTTCATCTAGGGGGAAAGATGGTGTCCCCTCAATTTAATCCCTCGCAAAATACATAAATACCTTTAATGAAGGGTAAATAAAGCATTGTTGATTATACTTTTCATATAATCAACAATCCTAATTTACTAATTACATATTACCCACCCATTTACCATTACCCAAGAAATATTGCATGGGCTAACCCCTTCCTGACTTTTCTTGGTTGGGTGTGAGATTGGTTCGAACGAACTGCCAATAATGTTAAGCAATAAAAATTCCAGAAACTAAAAAAATTGAAGCATACCTTGCAAAAATCTAATTGATTATATTGCACTGCCCAATGAAGACTGATGAAGTGATGAGCTTCTGTTTGATGAATTTCCCAGAATTGGGTATTGCTCACCAACTGTTCGACTTATTGCTTAAATGGGATTTTGGCTTCTTCATATCTTTTTATTGGGTTAATGGGTTAGCTTCTTTTTCATTATTTTCTTTTGCTTTCATTATGTTTTTCTTTGATCATCCTAATGTAGATTATGCTGTCAAAGTTGGGTTGTTATTTTTTTTTTTTTTTTTTTTTTTTTTTTTTTTTTTTTTTTTTTTTGTGTGTTGCATGTTGCTATTCTTAATGAATTTTGTGCTCAAATAAAAGTCAGCATCTTTTGGTTCAATTACTAATTGGGGTTCTTAAATAATTATTGGGAGTGAAGCAACAATTTTTAATTTTTAACTAAGGAGTACTACTTTTGTTAATTTTTGCTATGCTAGTGTGAACATTATTAGAAATTGTTCAAACATAACTCTGTGATGGATGCACAAAAACGAAAAAAGGGAAGTGAAGTTTTATAATTTTGCTAAATGATAACATCTTACCTTAAATTTGATCATACTATGCATAAATTTTTTCTCTAAATGATTGCTTGGCTAGTTGTACCACCTTTCATGCTCTTTATTCAACCTCAAATGCTGCCGTTTGATACTTGAAACTCCAATACCTCAATATCAACCAATTCCTCCGTTCCGTCGCAAAATATTCCTAATATTGTTTGTTTGAATGAACCTTGTATCTGTACCTAGGTCCGACAACTATTAGCTGAGTCTCATTTACACATAGCCTTTCGCCTTTTCTTGGACGGCTATCCTGCAGTGTTGTTTAATTTTGTGTTTTTTCATCATGCAAATGCAAAACAGTTGTTAATATTAAAGGAAGGATGAAAGGAAGATCATATAGCAGAGCAGTTTTTTTTAGTGCTAAACCAGAAGCAATGAAACTTTTGAAGAACTGGCTCCTAATATATACTGTATGTAAAATTTTCAGGTAGATAAAATTGGCAGGAAAGTCTTGCATCCCAAATCAGTTTCAAATGTTGTATTGAGATGGCATTAATCTTCTTGTTCTTCCAGGATCCATGTGGTAAGTTATCTTATTTTCGAAACTGCTTATTGATTGCTTGCGTTGCTATTGCACATTTGTATCCGAGTTTGCTATATGTTTGTGTTGATTTGTTTTGGTCAAATTGTGGACTTATAATCTGTGTAACTTTTGTTTATCTGCTGTATGTGGGAAATCTATTATTCCGTATTATGATCTGTATCATATTTTATACTCTTTACTTCCGTATCAATATGCCAAATGATTTATTTGATGCATAGGAAGCACTCACAGATTTGCTTTGTGACCTGAATTATCTTTATTGATGGACATTTTGTTTTAATATAAGCAAATATAGGAGTCTTTGTCTTCTTGTAAATACTGGTTAAAACTTACTGTTAATGGAGCAGTAAGAAAACGGAACTCAGAAGTGACTACGTAATTGACAATTGACACAATGTACAATGCGAGGAGTAGAGTTTTGTTGCTTATGAAATAACTAAGTCTTAAATACAAAAGAAAGAAAAGCAAACATTACTCCTATACAATGATTTCAGATCAAACTCGTATGTAGAGCAACTCAAAGTTACATCAAAGTTATCAAACAGCCGAACTCCATGAACGTGATACAAGCATAAATCTTCCCCAAAATCAACACTTCAAGTGCTTGTTTTTTCTGTAGAAATGGTTCATCACAGTTGATACCAATCATAGCAGCGTGTCTGACAGCTTTTTGTATATGGTTCTACATTCTATGTCATCACCGACCAGACAAGTAAGTGAAATCACCTTCTGCTTGACTGCCAATGCTTCCATATGGGGCTGTTTTCTTCCCTGGTGTGTGATATGAGAAAGCAGGAGGAGATATACGTGGTGGTATAGCTATAGGTTGGGTGTTAAGCATGAGCAAAGTAGCTGCAACATTAGGCCTTTTAGCTGGGTCTTCTTGGATACACAATAACCCAACCTGTATACATCTTTCAGCTTCACTCTTTGAGAAATCATTCCCTAGCGCTGAATCTAGCAATTTCAGAGAAGCACCTTCATCCCAAAGTCTCCATGCCTAAATACACAGAGCATTGTATCATGAAAGTCCATTATGGGTTGTACTTGTATCAAGACTAAGAGCAGTTGAAGAAAAATTTTAGGATCAAACTTACGTAGTTTAACAGGTTTTCTTTCTCCATGTCTGGGTCATACAAGTTATTGCGCTGACCACTGACAATCTCCAATAATATGACACCATAACTGAATACGTCAGACTTGACTGAAAAGTGCCCTGCTGTTGCATATTCGGGAGCCATATATCCACTGTATCATGAATTAGTTTGTTGTCAAGTCTAGTTTCTTTAGCGAATTTATAATTTGTCTGGCAGATGACAATTTTTGCATTGAAATTCTTTGTTTGCATGGAAGTTATAAACATTGTCTAAAGACTCTAGAAAACTTCTAGGATATACATAACAGAAAAAAGTTTAAGATGATTTCTTACAACGTCCCTGCCACTCTGCTGGTATTTCCCTGAGTCTGATCCCCACCAAAAAGCTTTGCCATGCCAAAATCTGCAATTTTAGGATTCATCTCTCCATCTAACAAAATGTTGCCTGGTTTAAGATCACGATGAATGATTTTGGGACGGGAATCTTCATGAAGATATAAGAGGCCGCGTGCGATCCCAACTATGATGTTGTAACGTGTCTCCCACTTCAAATTTGCCCCTCTTTTTTTATCTGCATGTAACATTTGCACATTATCAATGAATGCAATTCAATTGAGGCACATGTTTTCGTACAAACATTGCTTTGCATTTTGTTTTGTTTTTAATTGGATTTGTCCAAGTAAATATTACTCTGTACCAAATAAATAGCGATCAAGGCTCTTGTTAGGCACAAACTCATAAACAAGTAACATCTCATTCTCATCCCTATCCAAGCAGAATCCAAAAAGCTTGACTAGATTTTTGTGCTGAAGCTTGGCAGCTAAACACGCCTCAGTTTTAAACTCTCTGATTCCTTGCCCTGAAGCATTTGATAGTCTCTTAACAGCCACTGCTTGTTGATCTGCAAGTGTTCCCTGAAATAAGGATTGTTAATGCGAAATAAGTTACTGTTTATAAAGTATAAAAGACTATAAACTATAAGAATGAGCGTGGATAGCAACATCAGATCTACCATGTAAACCACCCCAAATCCACCTTGGCCAAGTTTGTTGGCAGGTGAGAAGTCATCGGTAGCTGCTTTGATTGCATCAAACTCAAAATGCAAATTTTCCATGCTTGCAATCTCTTCTATTCCTGCAATGTTATCAGTGTTAGTTTGTCACTTTGGGTTAAGCCAACTGAGTGGAGGTATGGATTATAGATTAGATTGATATTTGTGTCAGATCATTCAAGCTGTCTTTCCTATCTGATTGTTGTAACTGCTGTTTTGCCTTGGAAAGAAAGTGGATGTACACTATTTTTTATTCTAGACACTAACTTTGCATTCGGCAAATTACCAGTAGGCTTTCTGGTGGCTTTTTTTCTCTTGAGACAAACAAAAATATTCAAAAACAAAGATGCTGCTGCAACAATTGAAACAACCCCTAAAGCGATGTATAATTCTTTGCCTGCAGTTACAAATTGAAAATGAGTTGTTAGCTTCTTCCATAGTCTCACATAGTGAAATATATTATTTAAAAAAAAGGGAAATGGGTTTGTTCACTACCTGGTGTGGGAGAGCCAGCATCAGTGAAAGCATACATTAATCTGCAACTTGGCTGCAGAAGTAGTCCTGATTGATATCCTCCTGTCTGAAGCCTGCCTAGTGCAGTCCTTAAGCATCTGGTGCAATCTGAAGGATTCAAATCGGGAGTGCAGTCTACATAGCAACTCAATGATATTTTTTTTGTAAGATAAACAACGGTTGTAGCTGACATCAAGGATGAGTTCCCAGTAGTAGCTTGACTTATGAGGCTGATGAATGTGTCTGTCAATTGTTGGTTGAACTCATTAAATTTTACAGGTTCAGACTCTCCATGAGTGTATACAGAGTCATCATTGACTGAGAATATGGGGTGGTTTGCATATCGTAGCATACATTCTGTATACCACACAATTGCATCAACACTTGATGGACATCTCCGCCGAATCTCTCCTTGTGCAAGTGTGATGCAGGTTTCGCATAACTTGTTGATATAGACACTATTGCACAGGAAAAGGCCATATACTTTGTTTGATGCTTCCCCTGTACTGACATTATAGAATCTTTTGTTGTTGGTGGTAGCTTCGGAGGTGAGATTAGATAATAGGAGATCAAGGTTGTTCTGGTATTGACTTCTCTGATCGTACTGTTGATTTTCCGAACATTTACTGTCTATGTAGGTAACTTGATCTTGTGCTGTAACAAATCTGACTAAAAGGGCTGAATGGTAGAGGGATAAAATGGTTACTACAAAATAGATAGGTAAAGCTTTATATCGGTTCATCGTCGTGGTAATAGATTTCTGCTGGAATTTGTCTGGGATCAAAAGCCATGGAAGTTGAAAATCATCCTTTCCTACATTTTAGACTAATTTATAATATAAAAGAATTGATCGCATAGATTATAAAATATCCAGTTGAATGACTTGAATCTGACATAAACTTTTCTTTAATAGTTAAGAACATCATTTGTTATCTGATTCAACATCTAATCTTATCATTCTATTTATTAATTTTCATAATCATATGGCCTGCCGTGTTTAACTTAGTGCCTTTTAAGGAATTTTAAATGTTTTTCTTAATGAGCATATTTAGCTGCATTCCTTATTCCTTTTCTTTTGACTTTTCAAAAGCCTGTTGTCAGCTATATAGTATATGCCGAAGTCACAATTGCACGTATTATGACTATGATTGTTCAATATTGTTTTTGTTCTGAATTATCTAGATATAATCAGAGCTAATGTGTACATTCCATTGACTGAAAAAACCTGACAATTGTTTTTTTTGTGTGTGTGTGTGTGTGTGTGTGTGGGTGGCGGTGTGTGTGTGTGTGTGTGTTTATAACAAGGTAAGGTACACGGAGGCCCCACACTTAGACCCTATCTCATTAGAACCAAGGTGGCATAGCCCGGGAAGAGGGGGGTAAGGATCAATCCCTCAACCTTGGGGTTACGGGATGGGAGTACTACCAACTAAGTCACTCCACTTCCTTGAGAATTATTGCCTTGTTGCATCCCCTATCAGTAGTTGGCTAACGTATAAAGTTATACACATAATATGTGGTGGTTTCTACAAAGTGATCAACAATAAAAAGCTTCTTTAATTCTCATAATATTATTGTTATTTACAGGATATGAAATTGATTTATGAAAATTTTGTGATTTCTTAGTTACAAGTATTACACCCACTAAGCAACATAATCTGATTTGTACTGGAATTACTAAGCGGTAATGAACTGCTCACTGAAGCTTAATCTTATTCTTATTTGTCAGCTGTCAGAAACATTGTTAGTGGTAGCATGAAAACTCCAAACCCACCTCACCCAAGCTTTAGACAGGAGAAATATCTCTCTGATTTTATGCCACTGAACTCAATGTGAAGATTAATCTTTCTTTCGATTTAATTAACAGTTTGTTTGCTTCATCACTTGAATTATGCTGACAGTATCCATGCCTCAAGGCTAGCTAATTTTTTGGACATGATTATTTCTGCAGAAAAATGTCCAAGGATTTACCTTTAGGTGTTACAATGGATTTCTTGTTTTCAGGAACAGAAGAATAGCATTCAAGAGCAAAGATGCAGCACCAACTGCTGAAGTTACACCCAAGGCAAGATAAACTGATAAAGTTCTGCTGCTGTAGCTGAACCTTCCAAACCGTCTACCTGTAAGATATAGAATTCTATGTTTTGATATATTGTGAATTTGTGATGACCTGGTTTGAATGATCTAACGTCATTAGCCCATTAGGGGTGAGAATGAGCTTGACTTGGCTCGTACTTTTAGGATCCGGCTTGAGCTCAAAAACTCATAAATTAGTAACATTTGATTTCTCTTCGAGCAAAATAGAAAAGTTTGACTAGATTTATGTGATGAAGCTTGAAAGCTAAACACGCCTCTGTCTTGAATTCCCTGATTCCTTGTCCTGAACCATTTGAGAGTCTCTTTAATTTTTACAGCCACTGCTTGTTGTTGTTGACCTGCAAGTGTTACCTATAATTAGCATTGTTATAGAAGTATCATATTAGTCACTGACGATAAGAGTGAGTATGGATAACAAGTTCCTTGCCCAGTATGTCTACAAGATTTGGCCTAGCTAAGAGAGGCATGAATGTAGCTGTTGCTTGCCCTTTCTGTCAAGAACTCAAGACCAATCTAAAACTTTGCTCCATGCCCTTACGATCATTGTCTGGGATGAAGCAAATTCCCTGTTCCTGATCTGTTTTATAGTGGACAAGACATTGTCTGGATCATTAAAATTTTGACCTCACCAACCGCCTTTGATTCCGTCTCATGGCCCTATAGTCTGTGGGTTCAATGTTTGGAGAACATGGCTTAGGAGAAACATACGGGTCTTTGATCAGATCAATGAGACTTCCACACCTTCTGGAGTACTATAGTATGGCTCCCCATTTATGATTCTTACACTAATCTTTATGCTCAATGCAGGGCCGAGAATGTTTAGCTTCAATGCTTGATGGGCATCTCCGCTGAACCTCTCCTTGTGCACGCATGATGCAAATTTTGCAAACCTTCCAAGTAAACACTATTTCAAAGAAAATGGCCATAGGCTCCGTAGGGTGCCTCCCTAAGATTATAAAGATTTTATTGTTGGTGGTTGATTTGGATGTGGGATTGAACCATAGGTGATCAAGGTTGTTCTGGCATCTACTCCTCTGATCGTACTGTTGATCCTCTTAACAGCAATTGCTGATGAAGATACAGAGAGACATAACGACTTTCATCATCATTGTGGATTTGTGATAGACTTGTGCAATTCTGCTATAACTTGTCAGCGAACACTGCAGAAACTATGGATTGAGTTGTGATAAACTTCTGATGATGACGCTGGGATATTAGACTCATTTGTTTATATTCCATATTACAAGTGAACATGTAATATACTTTGTACAATATAATATTTTCGATCGAATGTGAAAGAAGTTTTTCTTTATTCATTACCAACATCACTTGTAGTCTGATTCAACATCTGATATTTTCTTTTGACAAAATCATATGAATAATCCTGTTCGTTTTTCAGCTACCTTGCAAATATCGTTGATTTCAGAAAAAAAAAATGGACACCCTGCTTCAAATGGCACACATTAAATTGCCTGGAAAACACTGGTAATCTTTTTTTTTTTTTTTTGGGTGAAAAGAGGAAACTTTCATTCATTGAGCATTTGAGCTACTAAGTTACTGGTCATAATTGATCCATTACAATCATTCTGAGTAGTACACTCAGTAAACACATGATGAAATGAGTATAAATTTATAATCATTCCAATAAATCTTCAAACTTGACTCTAAAATTAAAGAAATCAAATGTTACTGGTACACTTGCAGATCAACAAATGAGTACATTCATTCCAATCGCCAGATCTGCTTGTATAGATGTAATTGTATAGCTCACAAGTAATAAAGTCAAGCTCCTAATCAACGAAAGTTAACTGGTACATTTTGACCAGTAACAATAAAAAAAATGAGGTCTCCGGAGCCACGCAATCATATAACGATGTCATGTAAAATTTGGGGTCAAAATTAAGAGATATGATGAGGTTTCGAATGCCGCAAATGAATATAAAGCAATAAAACATCGAAACGCGCGTGGGAGATACAACACTCATCATTTGAGGCCGAAACTTGGGGAGGAGCCATCCCTCATCACCCTTAAGGTGTGGGAAAAACTCCGGGCAAAACTGGGCCTTGTCTTCGAAACGATAACTTTAGGCCGAAAAACGTGGAGTATACATCACGAAAATGAGGTATTTAGGCAAATTTCTGCCTTAATGGCCAAAAAGTATACGGTTGGTTCCCACAACCATATAACGATGATAGGCAAAATTTGAGACCAAAACTAGGAGACATGATTGGGGTTTTGAAGGCCGCAAATGACGAAAACAACAAAGATCGAAATGCGCTTGAAAAACACAACACTCATCATTTGAGGCTGAAACTTGACAAGTAGTCATCCCTCATCATCCTAAAGGTGTGGGAGAAATATTATAGACTTTTCGAACATTTCAACGGAAATTGGTCCGAATATCTCATTTTCATGATGTATAATCCTTTTTTTGCACTAAAATTATAATTTCGGTGACCTGGCTCGATTTAACCATGAGTTTCTTCCACACCTTTAAGGTGATAAGGGATGGATCGTCGCCAAGTTTCAGCCTCAAATGACGAGTTTAAAGAGTTTCAAAGGGGTGATGAATGAGTGCAGGGTATTTATTAGGAGTACAAGTATTACACTTGGCTACACTTGAAAATTGGGTGCCGCTAGTCATATACTCCATCCGTTTTTTTTTTTTTTTTGTGTTGTTCCACTTTTCATTTTGAAATGTTTTTAAATTATTATTTCATACCAATATAAAAATATCTTTTTTATTTTTACTTAATTTATTTCCTCTAACATTAAAATTAACGAAATACTCCTTTCTAAAGTTAACTTTCATTATTTTATCCAATTTATTTACCCAAAATTACTTTTTCCTAAAAATTTTCATCCTCACAATTACTCTTTTACCTTATTCAAACTTTTTTAGTTAACTTACTCAACTATTTTATCCAACTCAATCCAGTAGAGTTTTATAACAACTCTACCAAGTAGAATTAAATTCGAGCCCTACATTTTATAATTAATACCTTAAATACCTTGCAAAAATAGTATGAAACACATATTAAAAAACATATTTTATCTAATTAAGTCAATCAATTTTTAAATACCTCGTAAACATGGTATGAAACATATATTAAAAAACATATTTTATTAAAATCAATCAAATTTTAAATACCTCGTAAAAATGGTACTCCCTTCGTTCCAGTTCATTTTTTATGTTTTTTTTGTGTTCCCTTTTATTCTTTACATTTACTTTGTATACTTTATTTTTTACCTATTAATGTTACTTTTACTCCTAAAATTTCTCATATTATTACCCCTTATTTATTTCATCTTTGTTTCCGATTTTCCACCCAAACTTATCTCATTCACTCATTTTTAATTCACTTTAATTTTACTACACATAACTCAAACAAATTAAAAGAATAATACAACTGTAATACCAAACATATTTTATCCAACTACTAATTTCCCTTCATTGACGTGCAATTTTACAAACGTAAAAGATAAATCGAAACGGGGGAGTATGAAACATTTGTTAAAAAAGGGAGGGGGTGTTTGTTTAAAGGGATAAGAGGGAAAGGATAGGGATAAGAGAGAGGGAAAGAAGAAATCTCTTCTTTGTTTAGGGGATAGGGATTAGAACTTAGAAGGAGGATGAAGATATGGATAAAATACCACTCTTATTCCTCCAATATTATACCTAAGGGGTGGTATAAGGGGAGGGATAAAAAATATTGTTGAAAAGATTAAATTACCCTTGATAAAATAAAAAGAGATAGGGAGATTAAAAGAAGTTAGTAAGAGTAATTTATAATTTCATCACCTGGATTGTTATTCGAAGTCCGCTTTTACTGGAATCGAAGTCCACATTTCAAGTGAACTTTCGAATACGCCCTTTGATTCTCCCCCTCCCTAACCACCCAACACAACCCTTCCAACACCGTCACCAACCGGCAACCACCACCCAAGACATCCTACCACCGAAAACACCACCCAACACCACCTTACCATCAACAAACACCACCCTTAAACTTTGTTTTTTTTTTTTAACTTTAGAACGACAAAAAAAAATAAAAAAATTGAGGGTTGGGCGCCTTGGCTGGGCGAGCCAACCATGGCTCCCACGCCTGGCCCAGGCACCACCACCATATGGACTTTGAAACTGGGGCGCCCAACCAAGGCGCCACCCCCATATTAATTTTTTTTTTTGGGTTTTTGTTAGAGTCGTTGCGCATGGTGGCTTGGGTGGTTGCGGTGGGGTCAAGATGGTGGTTGCGTGGTGGCCTGGGTGGTTGCAAGGTGGCTTAGTGGTGGTGGGTATATATTAGAGGCAAGGGTAATACGGAAAGTTCACACGAAACGTAGACTTTAATTCCAATAAAAACGGATTTCGAATAGTAATCCCTTTTATCACTTATGCCAATCTTATTCACAATTCATGCCAAACATTGAATTGGGAAAATTAATCTCTATCCCTTTAGTAATTTTTATCACAAACTTTCATATGAGGCAGGCCTCATATGAAACAATTCGCGCGGCCTTCTAAATTTTGGGCGGCCCATCTTCTATAATAACAGGGTCCATTAGTTTGTGTAACGGCGTTTTACTTTGACCCGTTTATTTCTTTTTTTTTTTTTTAATTTCGAGCTTTGTTTTCTGTTTTCTCTCTTTCCTTTTAATCTCTTCTCAGTACAATGAAGAATTGAAAAGGAACAACAACATTTAAGTTGTCAGTATTCACTCCTCTCTCTCATCTTTTTTTCTTTCATTTCTCTCTCATCTTTTTTCTTTCATTTCTCTCTCTTCTTTTATCTCTCTGTTTTCTCTCTTTCTTTTTCTTTTGTTCTGTTTTACTTGTTTAGATTTGTATCTTTCTTCTTCTTTCTTGTTTTTTTCTTTGTTAATTTTCCTAAATTGTTTGATGTTTGAATTTAAATTTTGTGTTTGTTTGTTCTTTTTTCTTTGTTTTGTTTGATTTTTTTTAAATCTATTTTGAAATTTGACTTTGAAAAAAAGATCTAGCACAGATTCATAAATAATTCACATTGCTTGGTGGGAGATCTACTTTTACTCAATGTAATTTGACATGCAATGATATATAGTTTCAAATCGTTTCTATCGATCTTCATCTCATTGAAGATTCAGAGGTACGTGTTACATTAATTGTTTTTCTTTTCAGATTTAAAAGCTTGACTATTCGACATGAAGATGTTATATTTTTACTTGTTTAGTAATGTTGTTTTTTATTATATATATCTTTTTATATCTTATTAGTTACTTTTGACTAATATAACTTACTTTCGCTTAATCAAGTCTTTTGTGTTAAAGTGATTTCAAAAATAATATTATGCCTTACTTTTTGGCTAATATTGATTACTTATTACTAAATCGTTAGTTATTATTACTTCGTTGTTCCTTTCATTTCTCTCTCTTTCTCTTTTTTTCCCTTCGTTGTTCTCTCTCTTTGTTAATCTTTTCTGTTTTACTTTCATGATTTGAATTTCAGAATTTCTTTTCTTTATTGTTCTTTTTCTGTTGTACTTGTTTTGTTTAGATTTGAATTTGAAAATTCATTTGCTTTGTATGTTTTGATTTAAATTTTGAATTGTTTTAACTTTTCGTTTTGTTTGCTTTGTTTGAGTTTCACTTTTATAAATTTGTTTCAAAATTTGAGGTGCAAATGGAGAGATCTTGCAACTGAGTAATAGTTGACATGCATAAAAGGAGATCTATTGGTTCTGTCACTCATCTTTGAAATTTAAGGTATGTGTTTATTATAATTGAAATTTTGGATGTGTTGAAGATGTAAATGTTATTCTGTTGTTGTATTGCTGATTATATGTTCTCTCTTTGATTTATATTATAGTATTACTTTTTATTTATGATATACTTTTCTTTTTGTTTTTTTTGGCTGTTTAACTATCTTTAAAATAAATATGATATGTACTTTTTGTTTGATATGACGACTTACTTTTAACAAACAGCTACTTATTCTTCTTTTATGTGTCTTTTTTATTAAACAACTACTTATTCTTATTTTATGACTTATTTTTCTTGAACACTTATTTATAACTATTTTTGCTACTATATCTTGTGTTCTTAGAGTTTATATTATACTACAGAGTAGTTACTTTTCTTTTTTTGATATACTTTTTCTTTTTCCTGTAAAAATATCTTTAAAGTAAACATGATAAGTATTTTTCTTTAATATCACTTACTTTTTTTACCAAACAACTACGTTTCTTATTTATGACTTGCTTTTTCGTTAACACTTATTATGACTTATTTGTGCTAGTATATCTTTTGTTTTTAGAGTTATATTATAGTAGTTCCTTTTTAGTTTTATGATATACTTTTGTTTTGTTCTTAATTTTTCTTTATAAAATATCTTTAATATAAATATGAAACTACTTTTCTAATATCACTTACTTTTTAACAAACAGCTACTATTCTTATTTTATGACTTACTTTTTCGTGAACACTTATTTATGAACTATTGTGCTACTATATCTTGTTCTCTAAGAGTTTATATTATACTAGTTACTTTTTCATTTTTATGATATACTTTTTCTTTTTTCCTGTATAAAATATCTTTAAAGTAAATATGATAAGTACTTTTTCTCTAATATCACTTACTTTACACAAACAGCTACTTATTTGAGTTTGAATGCAACTGCCTTTGAATGAAAAAAATAAGCCTCATATATTCCTCCCAGTGTCTGCTGTGAATCCAACTAGGCTTCCTTTGTGTCTTTTGCTTGTTCTTCTGCTTGTTCATTTGAGTTTTGTTCTGAGTCCCTTGTGTGAAATTGATCAGCTGTTGATTTGTTCAATATGCCATTTCATCTTCATCATTGACTGTCAAGTTATAACATATTAGTGGTCAATATTATTTTATAAGTTTCAAAAGGTAAATCATTTTTAACAAAAAGTAACTGTCTTTTACTCAAAGATTTTCTGTAATGTGTCTTTTGATTTTCATTATTTTAATATTAAGATAGTAGTAATGAAGTTATGTATTATTCATAATTTTTAAGTGTCAGTTAAGCATATTAGTGGTCCATATTTACATATATTTAAAAAGTAAATGAATTTTAACCAATAGTAACTGTGTTTTATTACAATTCTATAGTGCAATGTGTTCTTTTATTTATTTTAAAAATATTAGATAGTATTAATGAAGTCATGTATGTTTTGATAATTTTTTACTGTCAATTTAAGCATATTAGTGTTGATATTTACTATTTAGTAGTTTCAAAAAGTAAATCATTTTTTTACAAATAGTAACTGTCTGTTAGTCAAAAATTCTGCTGTGCAAGATGTGTTTTTATTTTCATTATTTTAATATTAAGATATATTATGAAGTCATGTATGTTTAATGATTTTTGTAAGTTGAATATTGATTTTCAAAAAAGTAAACTATATGCATCATTTTTTAAAAAAATGAATAGAATAAAATATGCTTTTATATGACATGTGTCATGTTGACTAGTCATAGTGTTATATATATATATATATAGCTCCTCTTTCTTCACTCATTATTCATTCTTTTTCTTTTTCTCTCTTCATTTCTCTCTTTCTCTTTCTCTTTGTCTCTTTCTCTTTCTCTCTCTTCTGTTTCATTTTTCTTTCTGTTTTCATTTCTCTCTTTCTTTCTCTCGTTTTTATTTTGCTTTTTCTTCGTTCTTCATTGTTTCTATCTTTCTCTCTCTTATGTTTGCCTTTTCTTTTTTCATTTTTTGTCATTCGATCGTTTCTCTTTTTTGTTGTTCTTCTTGTTGTTGTCATCTTTTTGATTTGATTAAACTTTTAATTTTTGTTTCAAACTTTCAATTTAACTTGTTTTGTTTCGTTTTCTTTTTGTTTGGTTTTCTCTCTCTTTTTTTTTTCAAATTTGAGCTGGAAATGGAAAGTGTTACAATTAGTATTATTTGACATGCATAAATGGAGATCTACTTTCTAACAGTCCGAGATGAAGATTAAAGGTACGTATTTGTTATATTTGAAAGTTGTATGTGTGGATGACGTACAGTAGTTACTGTTTTGTTTTTTGATATACTTTTCTATTTTGTATCTTTTTCTTTTTTAAAGTATCTTTAATGTGGATATCGTAACTACTTTTGTTTAATTGAGTTACTTTTTACTAATGAAATAGTTATTTTTCTTTTTTATTAAACATATACTTATTCTTATTTCATGAGTTACTTTTTGTAAATATTTATTTATGAATTATTTGTGTTTAAATACATTCCTTCTTAGTGTTATACGGTTACTGTTTACTTTTTTATGATATACTTTTCATTTTTCTCTCTTTTATGTTTAATGTTAATATGAATAACTACTTATTGTTATATTATGAGTTACTTATTGTTAAATACTTATTTGATGAATTATTTTGCTTATACACGTTCTTTCTGAGTGTTATTTGATATTACTTACTTTTTTGTTTATGAATATACTTTTTCGTTTTTCTTTATTTTGATGAATATTTGTGTTTATATACGTTGAGTTACTTTTAAATAATTACTTATTTTTCTTTTATGTGTTACTTTTTAATTTTACAATATACTTTTCGTTTTTCTTTATTTTTCTTTTTAAAATATGTTTTCAAGTAATTATGATAAGTACTTTTTGTGTTATTTGACATACTATTTTCATATTATGAGTTACTTTTTGTTGAACACTTATTTTATGTATTATTTGTTTATATAGATTTTCGTTCTTAGTGTTTATATGATAGTAGTTACTTTTAGTTTTTGTTATATACTTTTTCCTCTTCGTTTTTATTTTTTGTTTAAGATATCTTTGTTAGTACTTTGTGTTATTTGACTTACTTATTTCATATATATGAGTTACTTTTTGTTGAACACTTATTTTTGTATTATTTGTGTTTATATAGATTTGCGTTCTTAGTGTTATATGATAGTAGTTACTTTTTAGTCTTTGTATATACTTTTTCCTCTTTTTTAATTTTTTGTTTAAAATATCTTTGTTAGTACTTGTTGTGTTATCTGACTTACTTTTAGTAGGAATCTAAGCTACTTTTCATATTTCTTTTTATTTTTTGTGTGTAGTGAATATGATAACTACTTTTTGTGTCATTTGAGTTACTTTTAAATAATTACTTATTTTTCGTGAAGGAGGAGAGAGATTGCAGCACGGTGAGGTGATGATGTTGATTGAAGGAGGAGAGAGATTGCGTGAAGATGAAGAATATAGGAGAGAGAAATTTCAGCAAAAAGTGGCTGAGTAGTATAAATGTTGTTTTTTAGGGATTTGTGTTAGGTTTTAGTGGTTTTATGTGTTAGTTTTATTTTTGGGCTTTTGAGCTCAATTAAATGTAACGGACTCCGTTATTGATTTGTTGTAATATTAGGCTGCCTCACGAAATATTACTTGAGGCATGTTTCATAGAAAACGAGCTGAATTTTTATCCCTATTGCCATCCAAAGGCCCCGGGACTGTATTAAAGTTTGCGTTTTTATTTCCTGTGGCATTTGTTTTCAAGGTAAACTCTCACTGATCTTTCTTCATCCTTCATATTCTTGCACTTTCTATCTCATCTCTTTTCCTCATAAATTACTTCAATTTTCATGCGACATTTGATCTCTCAAGTCTTAATCTGTAACTTTGTAAGTCTTCTTCCTCTTCCTGATTCACAATGCAGTGATTTGTTGTTGATTTTTTTCATCAACTTTTTTCTTCATTTTAAAACTACAATTTCATCGTTTTTGTTTGTTCATTAATCAAACTCAACGAATTCTAATGTTGAAAATTTGACACAATTTAGTTAATTGCATCAATTTCAGTTTCAATTTGTGTTTACTTTACTGTTGATTGATTTTCTTGCGCTATTTTTGGCTTGTTTTGTACCTTTTTTTCCTTTTTTTTTATAGGATTTGTTTGATTCTTTGCGTTTGATTTGACCGACTTCGTCTCTTAATTTGACTAATGGATTGAAGTTGATCTGTTTTGTGTATCTTGGAGTGGATTAATAGCTTCGAAATTCTCTATTATTCTCATTAAATTAAGATTTGTGCCAATTTCTTAGTGGATTGCTCAGTGTGTTTTTTTATATTATTCAAGAGTTGAAATTTATTAACAAGATGATGATTTTAATCTTGCTATTGCTCAATGCTCAGCTTACATTGAAGTTTTCTATTATTCTAGACTAGCTGCTTGATATTACAATACATACATCTTTAAGAAGATGATATTGGATGATAACAGAAATATTTGAAAAAATTTGCATGTTTTGAGAATGAAATTGAATTGCAGCGGACCCTTTGGGTCTGAATGCTTGCTGTTCTTCCTCTTATTAAGTTAGCATAAGTTGATTTCGTTTTTTTTTCTCCATTAAAGTGTCAAACGGAAAAACCTGAAAATCTTCAAGGGTTCAAGATAAACTATGCAATTAATAAGTTAAATTAAGCCCTGTTTCTCTGGACTTCTTTTCATGGTACATCCGTTCAGTTACTTAACCTAATTTCCTTCTCTCACAAAATATTCGTTACCTAATTTTCTTCTCTCATAAAATATTTATTTTTAGTTCAGTTTAGCTTTCAGTCCAAAGAAACAAAGCCTTAATCATGTAATTTGTTCAAGTTTTGATTTAGGTTATAGAGTCAAAATCCGTGGGTCCCAATGTTGTCTGATTCACTAAAATATGTGAATTGTGAGTTGAGATGAGCAGTTTTGGGCTATTTTTGGCTCATTTTGGGAGAATTGTAAATTCAGAACACAAATTAGGTTACACTAATGGTGTCTTTTTATGTTGGTGGGAGATTTTAATGAATATCGTTTCCCTTTTTGCTAGAACGGTCACTGTTATGTATCTAGGGATGATCTTGGTCACTGAATGTAAATTTATATAATGCAGGTATAAAAAGATAATTGCAATCAAGAACATATTATATCACTTTCTAGAGAAGAATGACGGACAGAACAAAGCCAAGGATGTTGACAATTTATCTCTATGTACCCAACATTATTGGTGAGTCTAGGTCATATCATTTTACCCACAATAGGCTGGGATTGCAATGTGAACTGAATTTTACTGCCTATATGTATAGAATGACATGCTTTTTACAATTTTCAACATTAAATTTATGTGTTGTTTGCAGGGTACATCAGAGTTCTAATGAATTGTGTAGCGTTTGCAATATGCTTCACTCATAAAGGCCTTTTTTCAGTCCTGTATTTTGTAAGGTAATAACTATTTATAATTAGATTCACATTATTGATGTTTTGACTAGAAAAATTGGTGTTTATGTTTTCTTCCTTTGTTTTCAGCTTTGTATGTGATGGTATAGATGGTTGGTTTGCTCGTAAACTTAATCAAGGTATGACTGCTTTACTGTTTTACATTAACTGTATATAAAGTTTTGTAAGAGAAAGGTTTAAGATAGATATAATGTGAGAAGAACCAAGGTGCGTATAAGATTTAGGTTTCTGGTGGTTTAGGATACATCCTCCATTCTCTATTACTTGCATTTTTTCCCCCGCATTTGTAAGTTGCAAATTACTTGCATCATTTTATCTTTTGTCAATAAGTTTTCATTACATCTCTCCTATTACATGGGTCACTTTTCCCCCTCTCTCTTTTGGCAATAACACCTTTGTCAACTTTCAATGATACAAGAACAGAGGAAGAATATTCTTAACTTTGGAATCAGAAATTGTTGTTCTTTTTTGCTTGAAGATTTTGAACCCTATCAAGTTAAGTAGGCTCTCATAATTTTGCTCTAACCTGAATCTCATTGTCTATTCAGTGTCAACTTTTGGTGCTGTTTTGGACATGGTGACAGACAGGTCTGTGCTATATATACGTTTTCTGTTCTGTTCATTACTGATTGCCCGTCCCTTCAAAAGTAGTTTTCCACTCTCTTTCTTCATTAATACGCAATTACCCTTTTCATGTTCCATCTTAAATCATATTGACCATGTTTTCTATATTGCATAATGTTGAGAAGTGAGACCTTTTTCTTACATTCATGGCATAGAAATTTTTATTGCAACTTAGGCTGAAATTGAGAAATTTGGTTGTTCCAGGATCAGCACCGCTTGTTTGCTTGTAATACTGTCCCAAATATACAGGTATATATATGTATATCAAATTCCACACTAGTTTTATTTGATCATTTTTATTGCATATTTGTATCTGATCATTATGATATTTCAGGCCTAGCTTGATTTTCTTGTCATTGCTTGCTTTGGATATTGCTAGCCATTGGTTCCAAATGTACAGGTATTGTGATCCATCTTCTCAGGACTATCGCTGAAGTATGTCCCTCATTATTTGGTGATTTCATCATTCTCTTTGCTGCAGTACTTTCTTGACGGGCAAGGCTAGCCATAAAGATGTAAAAGACAGCACTAGCTGGTTGTTCAGATTATATTATGGAAACAGAATGTTTATGGCTTATTGCTGTGTCTCATGTGAGGTAATAAAACACTTTTGTTTATATGCAGATGTTGACTGGACTTTATGTTTGTGTCACTAATGCAAAAAATTCGCAGGTTCTGTACATAATCTTATTTCTCCTTGCAAAGAGTCAAAGCGAAGATCTGTTTGGTGTGAGAATTTCTTCATACTACTAAATGTTACTTGAATTATTTATGGGAAGAATCTTATTTTTGTAGCAAAAGCTCTGCCTTGTTTTACTGATATCTCCTCGTGCTTTTGTATTTTCTTTTCTTGGCACAGGTTTTAAATTCTTCTAGAAAACAAAGTTTGGCTCTCTTTCTCTTAGAAGTTCTAGTTTCATTTGGATGGGCGGTGAAACAAGCAATCAATGTTATACAGGTAACTAGATCCCCTACTCCGGCTACTCGTGTGGAATTTCAATGTTTCCCTTCGAAGTGCTCCTAAGATGCCCATTCTGCACTTAATCATGACTAAATTTTGGTTCCCTCCCATGTTATCCAGTTGAAGACTGCTGCTGATGCATGCGTTCTGCACGACTTAAATAGCAAGCAGCAGTAAAATGGTCACATTCCATATGCTTCACTTGATGAATACAGTCATTTCGAGCTCGATTATGCTATTAGCATTCAGCATTGCTCACCGTGTCAAAAGAACCTATAGAGGAGTTGCTAATCAGAAATGCACAGGTAGACTTGTTTGCAACTCACCCAGAATTTCTCCTCAGCATGCCTATGGGACCTCTGAAATTAACCTGTGAAGAGTGCTAAATGGACAAGGGACCTTAGTCCATTATTTGGTTTGATGGTTGCGCAAGGTTATGCGATTGATTTTCCATTTTTACCTGGATGAGCGGAGTTATTGTTACTATTTATTGATATTCTAATTGATAATTTGATAGGTTGCACATATAATGTTGAATTGACCAGAATTAATCAAATACAATGGTTGTTGATTTTGAAACGACAAAATTTCTTGTTGTTAACCCATCTTAAAGGAAATACTAATGAGTTGCTGGAACCTTGATTGTTTTGCCAATCATTACTCGTGTTTTATTATCATTTCGTGAAGTAATAATGCAGTAGATACATGGCTGTATGGCACCAAGGGATTTCTAGTGTATTGATCTGTAAAAGTCGATTTTTTCTTTGTTTATGCAACTTTTCTGTCAAGTGAATTTCTATGATGCTAAGATTAATGGACAGATATAGCCATAAACTATGTCTGCTCTTCATTTTTCGATACCGTTCTCTGGTCATGTTGTTTCCAAAGACCAAGCAAATATTTGGTTCAATTTGGATTAGAAGATAAATACTAAGATAATTTAAGTATATGTCAAAGAAATCTCAATCTTCTACCATCKAATCTKTRCTGTGAAGCAACGAAAAGACATTTCTACAACTCTGTTATTGACGAGGGTTTTCAGAAGGTGAATGGTCTCGTCCTTTGCAATGAGGCTTACTCTGCTGAACTCTGCCAAGATTACATCAGTGTAGCAGCAGGTCGATGTCAATAAAATTTACATATGATGCTGAAGCAATAGTGTTGTATGTGCAATGCATGTTATGTTGTTCAAATCGCTCAATGTTCTTAGTTGCGAATGTTTCTGTCCATTGCGAATAATTAACAGTAAATATACACTAGGATCTATATTGTGAATCCGTGATACAGAGTCGATTTCTCTTTCTCCAACTCTCCTTTCTCTTCAAATTCAGCTGTCTTGGAGAGAAAATCGGTTTGATAGTATAATACCTTAATGACACGAAGGCTTCTTGGACCCTAAGACAAGTTAACACCCAAACAGCCGTGACGTTATCTTGGGTATAATTCTGTAATTGAAGCATTATTTACAGAGCGTTCTGCTGTTTTACTGATAGATTTAGTTGTTGTTGTTGTTGTATTTGTTTCAGTCCACTGTGACAGCAAACTGGGAAGATAATGGCTCTCTGTGAAGAATGCAGGCTGCAATGGTGCTTGCAGGGTAACAGAATGACTACTCATCATGAGATCAACTGAAGARATTGTAGGCCGGTCTACCGGGTTGTCTTGGACACACAACAAGCCGATATGTATGCATCTTAATACCTCAATGCTAGGAGCTGTTGATATTATCGCAGGATCTACCAAATTCCACGGCGTGCCTTCATTCCAATTTCGCCAGGCCTGTAAACAACAACGTCTTACTGTAAGTTATACAACTATCAGAGTTTTCRTACATTATTGCAGAATATGTCAAATTTTGTTACACTCATTCAGAATCAAATAATTAAACTTACAAAGCTAAGAAGGTTTTCTTGATTCTCCTCGTGGGAAAATGAAGTAATGGTTTTTCCGCTTACTATTTCCAGGACGATTACACCAAAGCTGTAGACATCCGACTTCACTGATATCTGACGCTGAAATGCATATTCAGGTGATATATATCCTCTGTTATGAACAAGTTCATTTATAAACTTAGTTAGCATAAAAGAACACAAGTAGTTTAACTAAATAAAGAGTACTTGAAAGTTTGGATGAAAGCTTACAAGGTACCAACAATTTTGCTAGCCAATGTTTGAGTTTGATCCATGTCAAACAGTCGCGCCATACCAAAATCTGCAATCTTAGGATTAAAATCCTCATCTAGGAGAACATTACCAGCCTTGAGGTCACGGTGAATGATTTTTAGCCTCGACTCTTCATGAAGGTATAGAATTCCTCTAACTATGCCGTTTATGATTCTATAACGGATTTCCCATTGCATAGGCTGACGGTTGTCTGCATATAATAACAGACAAATAAGCAGTACACTGTAAAAACCTTCAATCAATTTTACATGCATTTTAACTCTATAAATGAATATTTGAGATTCGATTACGCACTAAATATAAAGTAATCAAGGCTTCTGTTGGCTACAAATTCATAGATGAGTATCATTTCCTTCTCATGCAAGCAAAATCCCAGAAGTTTCACCAAATTTTTATGGCGAAGTTTTGCCAATATCAAAATTTCATTTTTGAATTCAGCATCTCCTTGCCCCGAGTTTCTTAAAAGCCTCTTCACTGCTATTTCTTCACCATCCGGCATAACGCCCTATAAACGAACGAAGAGAAGTTTGTATACTTAGAAGCTCGTAGCAAGTAATGAACACATACTAGTACTACTTGATAAGTCATTTAGTACCTTATAAACGGTGCCAAATCCACCTTCTCCGAGCTTGTAATCCTCAGAGAAATTGTGAGTTGCAGTCTTGATAGCTCCAAGACCAAATTGCAACGAATCAAGAGCCTCAATCTCGTCTTCTGCACTTATGAATTAATAGCATGAGGAACATCAAGAAGCTATTAATCCTATTATACTAATGATATAAATAAACGATCAGACCAAAATACTTACTGCTAAATTTAACCATCCAAGAGTTTCGCAACCTTTTCCTTCTTAATAAGATGATGTAAACCATGCTTATGATAAGTATTGTTGACACACCAAGTGAGATGGAAACAGCAGTGATATTACGAGATTTTTCACCTTTTCCTGGTACAAACAGAATATCGAAAATTATAGGTTGTTCTATACAATCAAAAAGTTCACCCTGCAAATGGACTGTATTTTCTTAGATAGATCATAAAAATAAGCATTCAGTAGATATTTTGCAGGAGTTTGATTTACCTTATAGTCAAATACATTCGAAATTGTATAATTTATATTTATTTCCTTCTTAGTTTAACCTTCATGTCCAATGTGAATAGTTTGATTTTCATAACACCATACTTAAAAAAATTATATGGTCACAGACTCTGAGTGAGTGTATGTGCAAAACTCCATTTCGATCAGGACTAATTCCTTAAGATTTGCGGCACAAAACAAGACTTCGAAGTTAAGGTCATTGTTGATGGAGAAAGTTCTGCAAAATTCACCTGGTGGAAGGGATGAACTGATGTTGTGTGCTGCAGTTAAGGCTGGTGCTGGTGGCGGTGACAAGGGCACATCAGGTAAATTTCCGGTGAAATTGTGGAGATCATACCGAACATAACAATTTGGATAAACAAGATTCACTGCAGAAATCGCAGGCTTAACACAGCAAGAAGGAAATATAGAAAAAGATGATTGTAAACAATCTGTGCAACTTTGCTTAGACAGATCAGGAGAACACTGCACAAGACCATACAATGTCTGACCCCCTGAGAAATTAGCCTTTCCTGTAGCATATTTCAGAGTAGAATCACCAGAAGCAGCTTCATCTTGCAACGAATTCATCAATGAATACAATGATTGGTTAAAGGTGCGAGCATTGGAGACGACGTTATTATCTTTCACTGACGATGGTACTACATCGTCCTGTACTTTGCCACTTATAGAACCGTTTGAAAAATAGATTGAGCAATATCCACTGTACCCAAAACCCTGTTTTTGGTTAGGACAGTTATCAGGACTAGTGATCAAGGAGGCGGCGTTCTGTATACAACGTTTACATGTGTTAACCGGAACATCGCCCCT
>SNQN01006070.1:0-14187 GCA_008642245.1 Bassia scoparia | reverse complement strand
CCCTGTTTTTGGTTAGGACAGTTATCAGGACTAGTGATCAAGGAGGCGGCGTTCTGTATACAACGTTTACATGTGTTAACCGGAACATCGCCCCTGCAGAGAGCAAACCCGCTCATCCTGTCAGGGTCCTGCCCCACGGTGAAGTTGTAGTAGCCACGGGTGGTTCGAGTGTCCGTGGTTAGATCATTTAGGAATGTCTTCAAGTTTGATTGGAAAGTGCTGTTTGGTGTGTAAGTCGCGTTGCCACACCACTTATAAGTGAATGGACTGAACTGAGCTGAGACGAATTTGGGGACGGAAATAGTTACAAGGAGAGGGAGGAGTAACAATGAAAATTTTGACAACTCCATTTGAGTATTTTTTTTATTTTTTTTTTTTGGGTCCAAAAGACTAAGATCATAGACTGAAATATATACCAAGGTAGTATAAGATTGGAAATTATGGACCACAAACGTGTATACTTGGAACAAGATAATGGTTGAAAAATCAACTTTGGCTAACTATCCAATAATCGAACTTTTAATGCTGTGTATTCTCATTTTTATAATGACTTTGGAATGGACCTAAGTTGACTAAACAGAAAATATTGTTACTTCTTGCCGTTTCTTTTTAATAACAACATGGAGTGTGAGACAAATTTTTAGACAAAAACGATAGAAAGAAATAGAGTGAAAATGTGAGGCATCTGATTAAGACAGAGAGGTTCATTCTGTCTATTGAATCCCTAAAGTAATATGTTAAAACTAAATTAATTCTTGTGCGATGTACAATTTTATTCATTAAATTTATTGGTAAAATTTTTTTATAATCAAGATTTTATTTAGGGGAAAATACTTGTAAAACGTGAAAATAAAGATTTTTTATTTTATTTATGATAGATAGATACAGGATATGAAGGGGGTTATGTTAAAAAAAATTACGAAGTAATTAAAATTCTTTTTAGCAACCAATTGAATAATACAAAAAAAAAATGATGTAATTTATCACTTGTTATGTTAATAATTTATACACAATGTCACAAAAAAATTTCTTTTATGAATATCTTTTTTTTATCACATAAAAAATGATTTGCTGGTAAATAAATGTATAAAGGTTTATTTTCAATGCAATTTGCGAGAAAAATTATAAGCTAATTAAGGGTTGTTGTTTTAATAGTAGTACTCCATCCGTTCTTTGAAGTTCTTACCACTTCCCTCATTTGGACGTTCCATGAAGTTTCTATCACTCTCACTTTATTCCATTTTAGGAAATTTTATATTATTTTTTTAATTGTGGTGGCTCACCATGTGGAACCTATCATACCTACAACAAATTTCATCTTGTGCCACGTTAAGAATCGTGGCACAAGTTGAAAATTCTCGTGGCTATGTTGTTTAGCCACGGGAATTCTCAAATTTATTTTCGTGGCACAAGTGGCCGTGGCTAAAATTTTGCCACAGGAAAACTAAGGGTGTGGCATAACTTGATTTTTATGCCACGTTTAATCCCGTGGCTAAAAAAATAGCATGCCACGAGTACTCCTGTGGCTAACAAATCTCTTGCCACGAGTTCTATTGTGGCTAACTAACTATTTTTGCTACCAATATTATCGTGGCTAAAATTAAAGTTTGCTACAAAAACTCTCGTAGCTAACATATAAATTTGCCACAAATGCTCCCGTGGCTTACCAACCACTTGCCACAAGTGTTATTGTGGCTAATTAATTTCTTTTGCTACCAATATTCTTTAATGACGAGTGCTCATGGCTAACCAACCTTAGCCACAGTTTATTGTGGCTTTGTGAACTAACTAATTACTTTGCTACAAAATTAATGTGGCTTATTTTTACATTGCCACAAAACTCTCGTGTATAAATTAAATTCACATTATTATATGGATTCCTATAGCTCATAAAGTCTTTGTACATAAATTTCGATAATACGAAAATTGACTCATAAACAGCTAAATTGATTAACTACATAATACTAAACACGCACCATCATATGTTTATAATACCAGTTTTAACATTAAATTTGAATTGTATTACATACACATTTTGATTTCATGTACAAAAGTTAATTAAAAATTAAATCGAAAAATAAAATCATTTCGATTTTCTTTACTTAATCTCAGAAAACTTAATCAGTTCGTTAAATACACCACAAGTAAATATGATGACGGTAGATCGTTCTAAGGTATACTATAGCAGACGATTCTGAGTCACTATCGTGGTGGATGATCTCCCAGTTGTGGGATTTTGGACATGTAAATCCTTACAGCATTGTGGCGCCTTTTCTTTCGAGTTTCATAGTGGGCCATGAAATTGAGCGCCACCACCAACACAGGAGAAACAACCACAGTGGGAGGATTGACTTCTTCTTGCAATTGTTTCTCACTATTGAAGGTACCACAGTTTTATCAAACATCGTTGATACAATAAAAGGTTTGACGACCTGCTGTGCTTCCTGTATGGACTCGAATACCGAGGCAGACTTATCAGGTCTGCTGCTCTGCTACATTGTGCGAAGCTGCTATTGCTGCCCTGCACAGGCCGTCTGCTGTGCATGCGGGTGCACCTGCACAGGCGGCTTGCTGCAATCATAGAATTCTGACCAATTGAAGATTCAAGTATCAATCTCTCAACACAAAGATAATATAAAAAAAATAGAATGAAAAAGTAAAACAAAATCTAGATTATTTTTCCATAATCCATATTAAGTTAAGAAACAAGGTAATTTATGTAGTTAAGGCAATTTGTTAACTTGATCAATGGCAAACCACATAAATTGCAAGAACAGGGATGAAATACTCATTCATGAGCAAAGCAGATATCCCATGGATGTTACATACATAAAGATCTACTACATGTTTATTCATTCTATCTTCATCTCCTTAACGAAGCTATTAATACTTGTTAGCCACAGGAGCTGCCACTATTTCAAGATCAACTTCACTAATACATCACCCAATACACTCCTAATCAAGACGTGTAAAAGTTCATGTGATACAAAAAGCGGCTGGTAATACTTAAGCACTTATAGTCAGTGAAGAAACAAATGTCGCAGAACAAGTAGCAAGTTAAAAGCTTATCATCAATCCAGACTGCAAACACTTAGTAAACACATTATACTCGTTACATCTCATTATTGCTTAAACCTTTTCTCTTCATCACATTTGTATGAATGCACCCTTTTTCAAATGCATTTTGTCACCAGAAATTTAAGTGCAATTTAATCAATCACACAATGAGCAGGAGACTAACATACTAACATACACCATATGTAAAACGCAACCTCAGAGAAGCATTTAGTGATTAAAATGGTTGATGAGGCAAAGGGAGGAAAAATTTCCACACATTTACGATCAGGATGCTCAGAGTGGATACCTTTAATTTCCAAGCTGTCTTCTGTATAACAATCAAAATTATCATTAACAAGAACTTTTCTAAATTCAAAGTATGCGTATAGAATATAGATCACAATACATCAATGATAACAAATTACAACTTCATATAAAGTGACTTCAATGATACAAAGTTGATAATGCTTTTCTAATTTAACTTTAACGAGTACAGCTAAGTCACACATGACATTCTACATATAGCATAATTTCATGAGAACAATGAGGAATGAGCTACTAATTATTATAGAACAAGTCAGAAAAGAAATTTCAACAACAAAATACTGATCAGTTGATTCCCTACTTAAGGAACTACGGGCTAGACAGACAAAAACATAAGCGCATATGTGTTATGTTGGTTCATTGTTAGAATCACCTTTAATATTAGAAAGAATAGCAGTAATCGTGTTATCAGATTTAAAAAAAAAAAAAACAAAACAGCATCATTCTTAAGTAGATATAAACCTAAATTCTTACATGCACATATTCAAGTAGGTTCTATAAACGACGGACAATTTTCAGATGCAATAACGACAACATTTATCAATTTTGTTACGATTCAAACATTCAAACAAAACCATAATCAATTTCTTTTTTATTTTGCCAGTCGAATTTCAACAATTTCGACCAGAAAATCCAAAATTTTGGTGAGTTAATAATGAATATAATAGATACTCTGATTTGTATAACATATCAACATGTTCTTAACACAAGACTTCACCCATTGAAATCGATACTATCATGTTGAATACTAATAGCGACCGATAAAAACAGAAAAGTTTAAGCAAGAGCGGTGGATAGGAGTTATAATAGAACATGAACCAGAGCTCACCAGGATTTTAGGACAGTGGATTATCCACGACCAGATCTGGAGAATCATTGTAATTTTAGTTTACATGCGGATCAACGAGGAGTCGCCTTCTTAGCAGACCTATGAAACATCACTTCACTCAAAAACAAGAAATTTATAAACTGGAGAATCACCTAGGTTCTCTAGAAATTTCATAAAAAATAGCTGAATGCAGACTTAAAACATCTTGGACTAATAATTATTGTAAGATTCTTCTTCTGGCACCTATAAGGCAATAAGTTGTTTAAAGACATTATTAACCAGCATAATAAAAAACCGATTAAACAAACAACTCGAGTATCTTCTTGATGCTAGCAAATCGGTCTATGCTACTCGGATCTTCATTTTAACTCAAGTACACGTGCAAATCTTGACTCTCGAATGGGTATTGAACACTTGACACTTCATTTTCTAAAATCATGGAAAAATTTCACAATTTAGCCTGCTTAAGAATTGGTGAAAACAATAAACAAGGCACACTTTCAATTTCAACCAGAATAAAGACTTACTATCCTTGATATTCTTACTAGTGGTACAGAGGAAGCTCAGCAGTCACAACCGAAAATCCTACGCAGCCAGTCTGACACAACACTAACACTACACAAATAAAAATATGACACATCTGGCTTTACTAGAAACTCACAAATAGTCAATATATTGAAGGTTCCGTATAAATATTAATACTAATACAATATATAAGAGAAACTTCTTAACCATAGAAGCCAACATACATTCCTCCGAATTCCTGGCCCGAAATGTTTCTTCTGGTAACCAGAAGCCAGAGATATTAGCTATTAGCTATGAGCATGGAGCATTTAACCATTCTCAAAGAAATCAGCAACAATATAGGCTCTTAGTCATGTACACAATAGCTAAGAAATAATTAAAGGAAATAATGTTTGTCTTATATTAGTGTACTCACATCATAAGTTCAATACTACTTTGATTGAGCAGCTGTAATAGTTACTAGAAGAATTTAGTGACAGCCAACCTAAAGAAAAGTAAGTTTTTGTAGTTCCTTTCAAGTTTCAACAACTTATTTAAACCCCCTTATTTCCCTTCCCCTTTCTTTCTAGTTCCACTAATCTACCCTTCATGCGATCTTACCATTCAATTTACCACCACTACAGCTGAAAACAACAATAACAAGAACGCCACAAAAATAAATACAGCCACAACAACAGCAAACAAACATCAGTCCACACTGCTGCTAGCAACAGTAGCAATTACAGTACAATAATAACTTGTAGAAGTCTATTAAATGATCAAACAATCAATATCAATTATTTTGGTTGATGTCATAGACACATAGCACACAAACCTCTTCAGAAGAAAATTAAGTCCTATAATATTAAAAAATAAACTTGAACCACTGGCCAGAATAAACCCTACTGAGTACTGATACTAAAGTGCTAAACTTACACACGGGGTATCACCTTGGTATAGACTAATTAACGAAAGAGTCTAATTCAAATGATATTAATTATAATCATAAGGAGCATAGGAAGAACTCACTCACAAAAGACATGAGGAAAGCAAGAAAAGGAAGTGAGATTGAAAGTTTCTAGTCGGGACTCGAAATCTGGTTGATTTGTGAGTGAATTACCTGCCATTCCAAACAATAATAACATGTTTTCTCTTGAAATTCGTCAACGACGAGGATGGTTCTCAATATCCTTCTCCATAGACTGCATCAACTCGTCCATTGACCTGCCTATATGCAACATAACCCTTTTGTGATACTTAATAGCAAAAATCATTACACATAAGCAAAACTAAATAGCAACATTTTTTTCAAATACAAGGACCACATTAATACCTCTCTCCTTCGAGACGACGCAGTTGCCGTAAATTCATTTCAGCACATTAGTGGCTGAATCATTCATTTCCACCTTAGAATCGATTTCCATGATAAGTTCACAAAACAGCTTACTCTGAAATTGAATTCTTATGCAACTAAACCAAAAAAAAAAAATGAAATACGAGCTCAGTTACAACAAATTAACTAAGTCCTAAGATGTGAGACGATCACAGCAAAAATTCCATAGTAAAAGGCTTCCAATAATCAATAACCAAGAAATCGACACCCACACAATTAAAATACCAAAATCACTAAGCGGAACCTCAATCAATCAAAGGTAATGAACAACATCAAAGTGGTAAGTAAATTTCCAGCAAAAAAACAAATTATCTGATAATTTTCATTACAGTACATAATTACTTAGAAGTCTATAATCATGGAGATTAGTTAATTTGGAGAAAAGGTGCCACAAAAGATGCAAAGCAGCAGCTCTGCTTAGCGTCGACGGAGACTTGCCTTCGTCTTCATCAATGACCCAAGTACCCGATGAAATCAACAACCTAGCAATGCGAACAACAAGAGTGAGAGGGTAAGGATACAGATCTTCAAATTGACGTAGGAGAGAGACAGGTCGCGTCGCCGTGCGCCGTCGCAGGTGGTAGTGGTGGTGGCCTGCTGGTGTTGCTCGGCGAAGGAGAGAGAGGGAGATAGAAGGAGAGAGAGAAAGAGTGGACATCGAAGGAGATGAGGAGAAAGAGAAGGGGCTGTTGGAGAGGGAGCCGAGGGACACTCGCCTGGTTAGGGGTTGGGGTTTCGTGGAGGGTTTGGGTTTTCGTTTGGGTTTGGGTTTTGTTTTTGGTTTTGATCATGTTATAGGATAGAGGGAGGAGTGCGTGCTATGAGTCTCGTGTTTTTAGGTTTCGTTGGGATTTTCTCTCTTTTTTTAAAAAAAAAATGAAATGTAGCGCTGATTCAAATCAATCGCTATTAGCGACCAGAACATCGGTCGCTAAAATTTTTTTTCAAGGGGAGGGCAATAAACTCATACCGCCAAAGGTTTACACCCTTAGCGACCGATAAATCGGTCTAATGTTTTTAGGACCGATAAATCGATCGCTAAATTGTTGCGACCGAAATTCGGTCGCTAACGGTCGCAATAGTGACGACTAAAAATCGGTCGCTATAAAGCGGTCGCCCGAGCACGATTTTGTTGTTGGGAAAAACCTTAAAATTTGACAAAAAAAAACAAATTTGACATTCAAAAACCTCAAAATTCGACAAAAAAAAAGAGGACCAAAATTTCGACATTCAAAACCCCAATATTCGCAAAAAAATAAAAATACCTCACATGTACTTAACCCAAAATATAAAAAATGAGAATAAACCTAGAAAATCTAACATAACCCAGAACAACGCAAATTATAACGAAAAAACCAAAATATCAAAACAACATTAACCCTAAATTCAAAACAAGAAATGAATAAATTTCGTACCAAATTAACCTAGAAAATCAATCCATTAATTAAACTAACATCAAATCGAATTAATCTCAAATTAAATCGCAAGTAACACAAATTGAAATAAAACAAACAAAAAAACAAAAAACGGAAAAATCATACTAATTTAACATACTTGGATCAGAGATTAACAACCAATTTTAGCAAAGAAAGCCCGATTATCTCGATTGTAGCAAAGTGGAAGCTTAATGGTGGTGAATTAGGGTTTTGTAGAGAGGAAAGAAAAAACGTGAGAAGAGGAGAGATAAGCAAGAAGAGAAGAGAGAGAATGCGAGTGAGAGTATGTTAGGGACTTAGGTTTTCGTGGGAATRGAAATAAAGGAGAGAGAGGGAGTACGCGAGTGAGAGGGTACATATGTCTTTAATTAATAAGTAAAATTCTTCCCGTAGGTAATTGTTATTGTGACACATAAGTGTTTTTTTTTTTTGCCACGGGAGGGTCACTACTCATGGCATACGTATAAGATTTGCCACGAGAATTTTTTTTTGTTATTTGTGGCAGAAGTTTTAAATTAGCCACATGAGGGTAACTACACATGGCTAAAGCATAACATTTGTCACGGGCAAATTATTTTGTGGCAAAAGTATTAAGTTTGCCACGAGATATTGACTACCCGTGGCATAAGTATAATATTAGCCACGAGATAAAAATTCCCGTGGCATAAATTTTAATACTTTACCTAACTTTGTGTTATAGATAGTTATTCCCGTGGCTAATTAAAATTATGCCACGAATTTATAATTCCCGTGGCATAATTCGTGGCACAAGTGATGATTTGTTGTAGTGTATATGGCCACTTGCAATTTTATTTATTTATCACTTCAATCTAAATTTACTTTTTAACTCCACTTCTTATATTATATTAGTTTTCATATTTTACACCGAAATATTGTATGGTAGGAACTTCAAGGAACGGAAGGAGTAATTAATTGTCAAAGCACATCATTTATTAGTTTATACGCATTAACTTATTTTTTTATACAATCATTAATTAATAGGATTTGGGAGGGGAAATTGAGGAGGTGAGAATTGCTTTAGTATAGGTAGATGAGGAGGTGAGGATTGCTTTAATATAGGTTATTAGATGAAAAGTCAATCATTATTGCTATTAATTTCATATTTTCAAATTTAGTAAATGTTGCTATAAAAAAGAAATAGAGGAAGTTTTATTTTGCTGACCGGTTGTAAAATGTGATTTATGTGATGAAAAATGTTGACGTATGTTTATGTTTGGTGGTGAACACATAATTCTGCAGCATATGTTTGGTGATGAACACATAATTCTGCAGCATATGTTCGGTTTTAGAATAACGTACCAAGTACTCATATATTAAACGAAACTTCAACTTTGCAAATATGATTATTCAAAAATCAAGTTTTATCCATGAATTCGTGAACATATGATTCGCTTCATTTGTAAAAAGGGGAATGCTTTTTCAAGTTTTTCTACCTAATCATGCAAATTAATTTATTTAGTTAGTCTAGCTGCAGTATTAATTAAGGCAGTAACAACTTTTGTTTGCTATATAGCTGCCACTGCTATCACCTACTTTTTTGTCCTATTCCTGTATCATCCTCGGATCACGTGAGCCCTCATTCAATCTGTCATGTGGTCTACTAGGGTTTGTTTTGTGGTACTAGGTGTAGTATAAATAGTAGCTGGCCTTGTAATAGCAGCTTCAAGAGAGAAATGAAGAAAACAATCTGAATCAAAATATTATTGTCAAATATTTGCATGAACGAATGTTTCATTATATCTCAAACAAACTGTGATTATCCAATACGCAAATGATCAAATGTTTTCATGGTATCAGAGCCAGGTTCGTTTGAATCTGAGGTATGTAAGTTTTCTGAGCTCATAAATCTGTTTATCCTACTTATACTGTGAGTAGTTAGATTGTGAATCTCATGCTAGCCAAGATAGAGTCTTTTGCTGATTTAGTTGTTGTTTTTGACAATATATTTGAGATCATGAGTCAACAATCAATAGATGTGTGTAGCCCATTATATTTACACCCATCGGATGGACCAACCTCTGTGGTTGTTGAAAAATTAGAGGGATCCAACAACTACAGAGCTTGGAAGAGAGATATGGAGTTGAGTCTTCTATCAAAAAGAAAACTGGGCTTTATCACAGGGGGAGTTAAAAGGGACAGGGATAATGCTACTAAGGCTGAAGCATGGGATACCTGCAACTCCCTTGTGATAACATGGATACTCAGGAATGTGAGTGAAAACATCAAAAAATCTGTTATGTTTCTTAACAGTGCCAAAGAAATATGGAATCAACTTGAACAAAGATTTCTAATCACAAATGGGGTGAGAAAATATAGCCTAAATAGGCAGATATATAACACAAAACAATCAGGGAGAGCAATTTCTGAATATTATACTGAGATTAAGACCCTTTGGGAGGAAGTAGATGAGCTGTCCATGATGCCACCCATAAGTGAGATGACACCAGAAATTGCAGCCTATGTCAATGCACAACAGGACTATAAAGAGGAGCAAAAATTGTTTCAATTCCTGGGAGGCTTGGATAAGGCATACTCAAACCAAAGGAGTCAGATATTGATGAGGGTGAAGCTGCCCACTGTGGAAGAAACTTGCAACATTATTCAACAAGAGGAGAATCAGAGAGAAGTCTTTCATGTGAAGACTGAGGAAAGCAGTGGATTGGCAATGAATGCAAAGAAAAATCAAGTTTCCTGTAGTAACTGTGGGAAGAATGGGCACAAAGTTGAAGATTGCTGGAACTGCAAAGTGTGTGGAAAGGGTGGCCACACTGCAGAGGAGTGTTGGCATGTGAAAGGTTTTCCTTCCAACCAAGACAGGGGAAAGAAAAAAACATTTGGAGACAGGTCCAATCAAAGGAAGCCAAAAGAAGAAAAGGGGGAAGGAAACAAGACACAACCAAGATGGAACAAAGGCAGGGGTGGCAACACCAATGGTCAAGGAAAATGGCAGGAAATGTGAAGTTAAACTCACAAGAAGGTGAAGGAAGCAGTTCCACTAATTTCACAGCCAAACAACTTGAGAAGTTAATCAAAATGCTTCCAGAACTGGGTAAGGATGATGAAGATGAAAGTGGTGATGATGGAGATTTTGTATACTCAGGGATGGTGGCTTGTAACTTGGTGAAGAGTAATGAGGAAGGTTGGATTATAGACAGTGGTGCAACTCACCACATGTCAGGGAAGAAAGGAGATATGACAGATTACAAGGAGATTGTGGAGAGTGCTACAATATCCTTACCAAATGGTGAGACCTCAAGTGTGCAAGGCATTGGCAACATTGTGCTGAAAAGTGGATTGAAAATGAAAAATGTGCTTTATATACCAAGTTTCAGGCATAACCTGATCTCAGTACAGAAGATAAGCAAAGACAATGGATGCAGAGTAATCTTTGATGCTGCAAAGGCTCTTATCCAAGAGATAGCTACTGAGAACACAATGAGCATAGGCAAACAAATCAAGGGACTGTATTATCTGTCTGAAGGCTTGGATGTGGTGAAGGAAGATGATAGTAAGAAAGCTATGCATGCAGAGGGAGGATTAAAGGTTCCTAGTATTGTGAAGAACTGTCCAAAGCTTGAGAAGTCACAACTTTGGCACATGAGACTTGGTCACATACCAAATGAAAGAGTCAAAAGGATCAAGAACTTGCAAGGATTTGAAGAAAGCAAGGTGGGAGACTGCATCACATGCCCAATGGTAAAAATGACAAAGGTTCCCTACAAGATAAGTACATCAAAAACTCAAGAAAAGTTGGAGTTGATTCACATAGACATATGGGGGCCATATAAGACTTGCACAAGAGAAGGATTCAGATACTTCTTAACTATTGTTGATGATTGCACCAAAATGACCTGGGTGAGCCTGTTAAAATTGAAGTCTGAGGCATATGAAGCAATCAAGAGATTTGTGAACATGGCAGAAAAACACTTTGAGAAAAAGGTGAAAAGGATAAGAAGTGATAATGCAATGGAGTTTGAAGATGGAAAATGCAAAGAATTGTATGCTGAGAAGGGGATTCTCCATGAAACCTCATGTGTGGATACTCCTCAACAGAATGGAAGGGTGGAGAGGAAGCATAGAAATCTGCTTGAAATGTCAAGGGCCTTGAGATTTCAAGCCAACCTGCCACTTTGTTATTGGGGTGCCTGTGTGCAAGCTGTTGTGCATATAACAAACAGGTTACCATCAGTGATTCTGGACCAAAAGTCTCCTTATGAGGTAATGTTCAATATTCAACCTCAATATAATCATTTGAAAGTAATTGGTTGTCTAGTGTTAGCAAGTAACCCTGACAGAACTGCAGATAAGTTTAAAGCTAGGGGTGTACCTTGTGTGCTGCTAGGGTACCCTCAAAATCAAAAGGGGTATAAGCTGCTCAATTTGATGAACAATACAGTTTTTGTCACTAGACACACCAAATTCTATGAACACATATTTCCTTTCCAAGTTTTCAAAACCACAGGGAAGATACATGATGTTGTTGCTAGTGAAATACAGGAAACACAAGAATATATAGAAAGTGAGGAAAACATTGTTGAAGCAGAAGAAAATGTAAATGAAGTAGACAATAATCAAGATCTTGATTATATCCAAAATAATTCACCTGAGACTGTCAGAAGGTCTTCTAGACAGCATAGTAGACCAAGGTGGCATGCAGACTATCACATGGGAGCACTAGCTACCATGAATGATGTGGAAAAATTATCCCAAGTTATTCCCACTGAAGTTACTGATACATTTCAATGTTTCTTGGCTAAAACCACTCAGATGGGAGAACCAGTCAGTTACAATCAAGCTGTACAAAAACAAGAATGGGTAAATGCCATGAATGAAGAGCTAGAAGCACTGGAAACAAACAACACATGGGAAATCACTACTCTGCCACCTGGAAAAAGGGCCATAGGGTGCAAATGGTTATTCAAGATCAAATACAAACAAGATGGGAGCATTGAAAGATATAAATCAAGGCTTGTGGTACTAGGAAACAGGCAAAGACCAGGAATTGACTATGAAGAGACATTTGCTCCTGTGGCCAAACCAACAACTGTAAGATCAATATTGGCAATAGCTGCTGTGGAAGGCTGGAAGATGGAACAAATGGATGTAAAGAATGCTTTTTTGCATGGAGATTTAGAAGAAAATGTGTACATGAAACTGCCTCAAGGCTATACAGGACAGGGGAGCAGAATAGTGCTTGGGAATGCTGTCAAGCAAATGAGTTATGAAGAAAATGAGAAAGTCTGCAAGCTTGTAAAGTCCTTGTATGGACTTAAACAAGCCTCAAGGCAATGGTATGCAAAGCTGAGAGATGCTCTTCTACAATTCCAGTTTGTTCAATCCAAGTCAGATTCCTCCTTGTTCCTCAAGAAGGAGCAGGATCTCATCACTGTTGTTTTGGTCTATGTTGATGACCTTCTGGTTGCTGGCAACTGTCAACAAGAAATCAACAACACAAAGGTGTTTCTTGCCAAACACTTCCACATGAAAGAATTGGGGCAAGTGAGATATTTTTTGGGGTTGGAAATTGATCACAACAAAGAAGGCATCTTTGTGTCCCAGTCCAAGTATACTCAGGATCTCCTCCAAGATTATGGAATTCATAAATTTAGGCCTCTCAAGTTACCTCTTGATAGCCACAGTAAACTCACACCACACACAGGTGTACCATTATTAGAGCATCCTGAGCATTATCAACAGCTGGTAGGAAAGCTGATTTACCTTACATTAACCAGGCCAGATATCACCTATCCTGTTCATGTTCTAAGCACTTTTATGCACTTCCTGCCTCAGCACACTACCAAGCATTCCCCTTTTTTGTGTCCTGCTAGGCAAGTCCCCAATTTCCTAGAAATCAAAGAAACAGACTGTGGTTGCTCGATCCACAGCTGAAGCAGAGGTACGGGCTATGGCCTTAGCTATTTGTGAAGTCATGTAGTTGAGGCAGCTCTTGAAGGAACTTGGCATCAAATCCCTCACTGCCACTTCCATTCATTGTGACAACAAGGCAGCACTCGCCATTTCTGCTAATCCTGTATACCATGAGAAGACAAAACATGTTGACATTGATCTACATTTCATTCGAGACAACACAACCAAAGGGATCATCAAACCCTCCTATGTGAGTTCAGCTGAGCAACTTGCTGATGTGTTCACCAAGCAACTCACCATCAAGCAACAGGAATACCTTCTACACAAGCTAGGACTGTGCACCCAGTCTTAGCTTGAGGGGGAGTGTAAAAAGGGGAATGCTTTTTCAAGTTTTTCTACCTAATCATGCAAATTAATGTATTTACTTAGTCTAGGTGCAGTATTAATTAAGGCAGTAACAACTTTTGTTTGCTATATAGCTGCCACTGCTATCACCTACTTTTTTGTCCTATTCCTGTATCATCCTCGGATCACGTGAGCCCTCATTCAATCTGTCATGTGGTCTACTAGGGTTTGTTTTGTGGTACTAGGTGTAGTATAAATAGTAGCTGGCCTTGTAATAGCAGCTTCAAGAGAGAAATGAAGAAAACAATCTGAATCAAAATATTATTGTCAAATATTTGCATGAACGAATGTTTCATTATATCTCAAACAAACTGTGATTATCCAATACGCAAATGATCAAATGTTTTCAT
>SNQN01006069.1:0-40695 GCA_008642245.1 Bassia scoparia | reverse complement strand
AACAACAACAACAACAACAACAACAACAACAACAACAACAACAACAACAACAACAACAACAACAACAACAACAACAACAACAACAACAACAACAAAAACAACAACAACAACAACAAAAACAACAACAACAACAACAACAACAACAACAACAACAACAACAACAACAACAACAGCAACAACAACAACAACAACAACAACAACAACAACAACAACAACAACAACAATAATAATAATTCAATAAATCTTAAATTTATACTTTTCCATACATGGTAATAAAAACATATTGTTTACATACTTTGTAAATTTTAAATTAACTCCATTTCCTAATTTCATAACAAGTTAGTGCTTTATAAAATAAATCATATTCGATTTGGATACTCCAAATTTCTAATTACACGCATTTAGTTTCTTATTCAACTATTGAATCGTGACAAATTCTGTTAGCACCACGCACATATATGGTCGTGTTACTTTGTTTATTGGCCATGGTTGAGGATTAGCAGATATTGTGTTATGTAATAATGAGTTGATTGCACACTGTGTGATGCAATTAATGAGTTTGATTTTACTAGACTTATATGATTAGCCTTTTGTCTATGTTTTATTCATAAGGTAGATGTCTTGTTCATTACATATATTATAGTGTATAAAAAACCCTTATACTACATACATTGCTTATGAGACCTAAATATATTACGGTCTTCATGCAATCTTCAAGATTCGGCTTCACAAGCTTCACCTATCCATTCATTAAACTAGTTCTTTGAAACCTGTACATGCAATACGTTAGCTCAATGTGGTTTGTCATCAATAAAAACCTAAACTAGAGGACTCAAAAAATTCCCCCTTTTTGATATTGACAAACCATGAAGTTCCCCCTACAAAMAACACCATTGGTACTTGAGAAACTTTCCCAAAATTTAAATTCGATCTGATCTMACGATAAGAACTTAAGGAACTTATCTCGTATTATTCTAGTAGATTAATCATTATTCTACAAGTACACTAGTTCACAACTAATTGACAACAGTTTTATGAAACACTCTAAGTACCATGGGCAAAGACCAATTACACTCGGAGATCTTTTTCTTGAACATGTATTCACAAGAAGAACGACAATAGTTGTTCAAACTTATTTCTAAGCCATTAGGGAGAAAAGAAGTAAAGTGCTTTTAATAAACTCACTTCTAGACCAGTTACATCTTGTCACCTCTAACAAGGCATTTAGCATTGCTCTTGTTGCTGCAACACACAGGTTATACATCAAAACTTGTGATCAATTCAGAGCTTCACACCTACTTTTCCCTTTTGGCGTCATCAAAAATAATCAGAGAAACAAGAGAATTAACAAATAACAAAACCTAATCAGTAAATAACTACTAATATTTAAATGCAAGTTAATGAGGCAACTCAAACAACATTCTAGGATTTAGGCTACCATTGTTCTGCAAAGTACAAAGCAATTGTCCTAAATAATAGTTATTACAGACAGTAGCAGACAAATTATAGATAGAATTAATTTGTATTTGGGGGAGGGGAAACCAGAATAAGTTCAAGAATATTAGGGTTTGCGGCAAATAGGATAGAAAGAAAAAGAGAAAAATAATCAGTTTTAGAGTCATGTTCAGTATCATTTGCTCACTCTCGTTAAGGGTCAAAGCAGCTTCATCATCCTCTCGTTCCTCTTCTTCTTTCTCCTCTAAGACTAGTTCATCATCATTGACAGCAAACAATACAACATGAATCTCCTTCTCTTAAATCCTCTTTAGCCTGAATACCCCCTGTCAAGGCGAACCTCAACTCCCTTGTAAGATCCTAAACTGTAGAACACAAAACTGATAACGTGTGCTTCATCTTAGTTTGCATCATCTAGTTCTACTCACTCTACTATTGTACCAAAGCATAAGTAGCCTAGACTGATTCGATACTGGTCCCTATAGCGGTTYRATTGCCCTTTGTGTCCTCTTTCATCTTCCAYACACCACCTGTATACGTCATGCCCTTRRGACTAATAATTTGGTTCGTAAGGTGGGACATGGTCCCATAATCTCCCACCATACAAACTTTCCAATGTTTGAACACGAGGGTTAGCCGTTCACCATATGGAAGGCCATGTTTGGTCTTCTTAATACAACAGATCATGTGATCTAACATCATGGCAGGGAGGTTGATTGGAATGTGTTCTATGAGATAGTAAATAAAAACACTATCCGTCAACGGTACACTCATACGACCTTCTGCTCTAGGAAACATAATTTCCGTGGCTATTTCTATGGGCGTCGGGGCATCACAGGGTCGGACTAGGTCCGGTCCCTCTGCTTCGGGGGGTACAATTAGTTGATGACTCAAGTTTTCCTAGAATTGAATTCTTGCTTTTGAATAGTGTGAGTATGCTCGGAGTTGTGTTTTATACTCGAAACAAGTAGAGGATGTCGCCACCACACTTCTTTCGGGAAGCTACGGGACTCGGTTTAAGCCTTGCCTATGAGGTGAAGGACTCCATGTCTGGTAGTGCACCAAAGGTCTGGTTTAGGGGACAAGGTTAAGTGTGAAGTAGTTTACAACACCCCACCATCCCGTGTCTAACGGCCTCTACTCGGTCATTGCGAATCCATTGCCAAAAAGAAAACAACAATGATATTTTCGTTTAAACCCTAAGCATGCAAATTACTAGGTGGGTTGTTGTTGCGACATGTGTTTTTTAAATTCGTATTAAAGGAGTTAAGAGATCGACACATTAGCCTCAAACTTACCTTGCAACATGGCGCTAATGATTGAGAATGGTGCAAGGGACCCTATCAAACTCATACGAACATGAGCAAACCCAGATCGAACTCGGAACTCGAAATCAAGCAAAGATCCTACATGAGTGCATGAATGGATGTGTGATGGTCTTTCGAAATGTCTTTCATGTGTTTAAAAATTCTTTTGATTGTGTTTGAATGCTTTTGATTGTGTTTATGAGTGTACGAATGAAAGAATATGTGTTTGAATGCTAGATGAATTTTAAGAGAGTTTTAAGGAGAGAATAGAGAAGAGCAAGAGCATATGTGAGGTACTGAGGTGTGTGAGGTGTGTGAATGTCGCGAATGAACGGTCCGTGCTTTGTATTTATAGGCAAGAGCTTAAAAGGGAAATAACATGGGAGAAATCACGCCCATAATGCCAAAAACCTGGGCGCAATTACGCCCAAGCTTGGCCCAATTTTGCCCGACACTCCTTCCTTTTCTGGCTGATTCGACTTGCCTAAATTAGCGGGATGCGTATAATATAAAATAAGAATAAAATATGATTTGATTTTATTATATAGTGATATTTTAACACAATAATCCAAACTAATTTGGGGAGATATTATTGTGGGCCGCACGCTCGACTGCGGTCCTGAAGCTCCCAAAAGGAGCCGTTTTGCTCGGTACACGTTTTTGCTTAGGAAATTCATAACGTTTTTTTCTACAACTCAAACAATTATGGAAAAATATGCATAAAATTCKTTTTAAAAAATAATGCATTGTATTAAAATTTCATGAATTTGGGAATTGTATAAATAATTAATTAATTAACGCAAAATTTATTAAATTTCTAAACATTCCAAAAAATGCCAAAAACGCTTAGCAAAATTCCAAACAATTATAGAAAAATGTTTAAAAGGTAAGTTGAAATTATTTTTGGAATTCAAACTCATTTTTAAGGGTACTTTGTGTAGGGCTTGCCACCATGCCTATACAAGGTAATCACAGACGCCCGAAACATTGGTGTCAAACTAATCGCCCCAATGTTTGGTCTGGTAACTAGAGTGTGGGTTCAGGGACATGGTACGAATAATATCTTTGATCTAATCCACCCGCATGTAGCAGCCTCTACTCGGACTCATTGTAGTTCAATAAATCATAATTATTGAATTCAAAGAGCCTATCAATTTAACCTTAAAAAGTGCCTTAACCTAGTATTGTTACAAGGGTTGATTTTTATTATAAAAGCATCGCTACCTAGCCTAATAATTGCGATAACTTTAAATTAATCAAATTAAGATGATGCGTAATAAAATGCATTTGTTCATAATTAATCTAAATTTAATGTGATTCAAGCAACTTCCGATCTTGATTAAGCAATTTCAAGAGTCACAGGCGCAAAGATAAAAAAAATAATCTATATAGAAATCAAAACTCAAACATATACAAACCAACCCAGCTTGGATCGCTATTAATACAACAGAAAACAAAGATTAGCGCAGCAAAAGTTTTGCTTCCATTTGAATCGCTTATCACAAGAATGGAAATTGTTAGCATTGACAATTACAAATAAAACAATTGCGATAAGTCGAAAACGATTGAAAATGAATGAATTTACATGATTGAAAATCAAAAGAAAATGAAATTCTATGTATTATATTAATCAAAATTAGTAACAAAATATGAGAGAGAGTTTGATTGAATACCTCAAAATTTGTAACTAAATTTACAAAGATACGAATCCAAAAGCTACGACGAATTGGAGGGACTTTTGATTTTTTTTTTTGAATTGCAGTTTTTATACTGCTTTTCGTTGATTGAATACTGATTTTCGTTGATGATCGATTAAGCACCGATAGCATGTATTTATATGCACTTTGGAAGAAGATAGATAAAATTAGGATTTAAACATACGGAATAACAGCCATATATAGGGTCTAGGAACCGTATATCTGGTCATCTCATCTGTGTAGACGGTTCCTAACTGTATATATGGTAACCTCATCCGAATATACTATTATTCTAACTGTATATACGGTTCTTGTTTTTGTGGCAGGCCACGTCAATAATCCGTGTGTTTAATTCTAATTATATCTATCTTTCGTTTGGGAATTTTTATCCGTTTTTTTTTGCGTCTAATTTTCTATCCGAATTAATCTTTATCCACATTTGTATAAAATTGGTGGACAAGATTAATCTTCTAGAATATTCCAGATCAATCTTGAGTTATCTGGATTAATCTAAAAAAATTTGAATTTATTAATTTTCGAATATCATTTTTTAAAACTTGTAAAAATCATTGAAAATCAAAGAAAAATAAAAAAAAAATCTAAAAATACTAGTGAACTCAGAAAAATTAGAAGAAAAAACTAAAAAGTGGAAATTAGAGATATAACCTATGGAAAATATTCTAAAAAATCCTAATAATAGAAAAGAATTATAATAAATAAAATAAATCTTTCCGCCTATTATTGGACCCTTGGTTTATGATTTCGAACTCAAGTTTAATTCAATTCGTGCAGGTGGATGTGGTTTACGGATTTTGTTGTAACTTTCGGAGTCAAATCTATTTCGAAATGTCGTACTTTTCCTCATCGGCTATTCAATTTAGGGAGACACTTTTGGGTGTCTATATCGATTCATCTGGATTAGGAGATTAGGCACTGTGTGATGTACACAAATTGCGCATAAATACCCAATACGAGCAATCTTTTGTTTTACAAGCAGATTAAAATGAAATAATAGAGAAAGACTTACCAAAGTTTCTCTATGAAGTTGATGTCGCAGAAAATCAACAACAGTGGCAAATTTCTCAATACCAGTGACCTAAACTGGTATAAATTGTTTGTAAATGAACAAAAATAGAAGACTATAATACGAGAAATATAGATATGGCAAAATTAGACAAATCTCTCTCCCTCTCTCTCTCTCTCTCTCACACACACACACACACACACACACACACACACACACACACACACACACACGCACACACACACACAAAGCATATAGTTTCAAAAAAGGGTCCAAGGGATTTATTCTTAATTTAAAGCCAACTTAACAATTCTCTCATTAGTTTAGGACTTCCTACATTAAAGACAATAAGGCTCTGTTTCTAGGAAGAAAGGAAGTAAGACCTCAAGGAAATAAAAGAGTTAGACAAAGATCAGGATGATCCAAAGGAGGATTCGGAAGAGAAAGTTAGAGGAAGGAATCGTCGCTACCAGAAGCGTTCATCCAGGAGTTTAGCCAAGAAAGGCAAATCTACTAGACAAATCGCAAGGGAGTTGTGTGCAACGGAAGGTTATTTCTCTGATGATGCAGACTCTGATAACTACATTCTAGCCCGAAAGTCATACAAGGAAGTTTATTTTAAACATATTGATCTTCTTATTTTGGAAATCGGAATTTTTCGGATGCTAAATATTACCCCCTCCGTTTTTTTAGTTGTTCCAGTTTCTTTTTTGGGACGTTTTCAAATAGATGTTCCAAACCAATCTAAAAATAACTTTTTTACTTTTTACCTATTTTATTTACTCTAACATTAATGAATTACCCTTTTCTTAAGTCAATATTCATTACTTTACTCAACCTATTTACCGAAAATTACTTTTTCCCAAAACATTTCATTCAAATATTAACTCTTTTACCTAACTTACTCCACAATTTTATCCAACTCAATCAACTCTTAAACACCGTGCCAAATTAGTATTGAACATCTAATAAAAAACGGATGGAGTATTTGTTTATGTACCATTTCATCGATGATGATCATACGATATGTGTTTATGTTCAAAAAATGATGGTTTACATGATTGCTTCGTTATCGAATATCTTTCTTAGATTATGTTCCTTAAAATTTTATTTCAAGTGATATAATTTCAAAATATATTTCTTGATCATCTTAAGAACATAATTTAAAATGATGATGGGTATTTAAATATTTCACCAAAAAAAGTTCCATCATTTGGTAGTATTTAATGATTTTGAATTTGTGGAAATAAATTACAAAATATTTTCATAATTTAAGGAAATTACTGAGGAAATTTTCCATGGCAATAGCAAGCAACGTGTACAGTTAAAATTACCATGCCAATAAAGCGTGTCATTTTGTACGACGGTTTAGGGGAAGTTATCGAGTTACTCTAATAACTACGCTCCTACACTTCTGTAATTGCCTGTACTTGCTTTCACATAGTACGTGCTCATAAAATCCTCTACACTCACAAAATCTTCTTCCCGGCCTCTTTCCCTCCCTCGATCATGAGTTGACCAATACAGAGAAGATTCTGAAAGAATTCGGGTCTTTAGAGTATCCTGGTGAATGCAAAAACCACCATCTAGCTTTCAACGAGGTGCGTGGTTGAATTCCTCGACCTTAAGAGGGATGAGTTCATCAAGGCTCCTGCTTGGTGCTAGGGAAAAAAACCTATGGTTCAGGAGGAGAACGAGGGGAAAACCAAGAGAAGTGTCATGGAGACATTCCACAACCCAGATTTCATTAATACTCACTTGTTTCCACAAGTGAAAGATGACATTGTGGCCTTACACAACCTATCTCGAGTCTGCAAGTCGTTTGCTGTATACGCTAGGGCAATATATGGAAGTAGGATCATGTTCTACAATCATGTAGTCATGGTTAGGGTTCCGTATTATGATGCCTATTCAGACTATACGCTACAAGTGTTGTTTTAAGTTGTGGGATGATTAAATCTAATGGCATAATTACGTCAACTAGGAGATGACCGCCCCTGAAGATGATGACTTTGAGGGTTATCTTAAGGGCGAGGACGTCGCAAAGATAGTTTCTCAACTTCCTGGCGCTCCCATAGTTGTGCTCCCATAAGCGATCCCAAAATAAATATGTATAGGTATTTAAATATGTATTTAGAACTTATGATATTTTGAAAATTTATCTACGTGAATAAAAAACAATGTAGATCAAAACATTGTTTTGATTTAACTTTAATTTTAGAACTTTTGTACAAAAAAATTGCTTGGCAATGTTACAATTATCTTTATGTAATTATTAATGGAAATATTTTGTTAAAATAAAGTCTCTTATTCGCAAAGTATAGTACAAGTTTTATTTATGATCATTAAATGACAACAGTGCTTTAGTGATGATAAGACATGACAACTTAATACCGGCGTCATACACTAAATGATGGTTGGGTAATGATGGTTTATATGGGATAGCGCAACAACTTATTACTTTAGTTTCCAAGCAATTTCCCAAGKAAAAGGTAAGCGCAACAATATATTACTTTAGTTTCCATGCAATTTCCCAAGCAAAATGTAAATGTAATTTTTTGAAATTATTTCTGATTAATTGTGTGCTATCTTTCTCCAAAACCCACATCAAATTCATATTGAAAATGTAGAGATGGTCACAAAATTATAATTCTTATAAATTATAAGGTCATCGCTATAACAAAAGCTTTATGACAAGTCCTCTGGCGATGGCTTGAAGCGTTAATTCGTAAGGACTTAAATGAGTTCGTCCTTGCAAATTAAGGGGGCAATTTGTAACTGGTTAAAAATGAATCGTCTGACTTTGATGAGTAATAGAGTAATAAAGTGACTAAGAGCTTGACGAGTAACTTTGATTGGCGATGATAAGCAAGAAGTAGAAAACTAGCGACAATGATATTTGACGTTTCTCACATAATTTAGTCCACTGATAGAACCCAAGCACTTCAGGGCATCATTGGAGAAGCGTCCCAACAAAGGAGGCCCATGAAGCATCAGGCATCAAAGGAGACTTAGTGGGAAAACATGGAGATTCGAATGTCCAAAGAGCGCAACGATACCGTCAAATGGTAAACTGCTAGTAACTACCTATGACCTATAACATTAAGGCCTATAAATAGATGAAGACAGAGCAGAAGAAGACCTCAAAAAAGCAATCAAACAAACATCTATCTTACTTAGAATTTAGCTTTCCTTAGCCACACTTGGCATAGTAGCCAAGTATAGTTTAGCATATTGTAGAATTGTTCATCCTATAATGGATTAGGGAGCGTGTTCGTTGTTTTCCCAATTGTGTAAACATGGAGGTAATCATCCTTCCTTTTTATACAGTTGTAGTCTGACCCTATCCATCATTTAAATGGATGGCTTTCGTTTTTCTTAATTGTTGTTTACTTTAAGCTTCGGTTTTGTTCCACAAGAAGTTTATTTCCTTACATTCACATCCTCTCGACTTTCACTATGACCTTAGGAGCCAATTTACGTTAGCGAGGTTATCTATATAATCAATAACKAAAAGAGTAGCCCCCTARSGAACCAAAAACAARATTAGGCGATTGACTTGTTGGTGAAGTGCTATATCACGRAAARAGTTGTGTTGCCCTAATTTGCCCCCAAATMSTTGATTTTYTACTACTCGAATTGTAGTTGGTGGTGCTCGAAATTMTTGMGTTGTTGGGTTTCATAGAAAAACAGTAACGCAACAACAAATTGAGGAAAGAMAAAGAGAGAAAGTGGGTGTGGTTGGGTGGTTTTTMGCMAGTAATTGTTGGTTCATGGTGGTTTGTGTTTGAAGGATAATGAAGACAACGAGGTAGAAGGAAGCAACATTGATGGAATAAGGAGGAAGGAGGAACGAGGAACAAGATGTTTTTAAGGGTTTAATAAGTTAATAACTGACGTCATTAGACAATGATTAAGGATGTCAGTCAATTTTTATTAGTAAGGGTTACATGAGCTATTATACCTTGACCTAAGGGTTACCTGATCTATTCTTTAAACCTTAGATGTACAAGAGCTATTAGACCAAACCTTAGGGTTACCTGAGGATATTTCCCAATTAATTAAATTATTGGGAATTCCATAAAAATTGACAAAATTACGTAGTAAAATTCAAAAAACAAAATCCGAACAATTCTAGAAATATTTCTTAAAGAAAGGTGAAATTATTTGGAAATTAAAACTTACTTAAAAGAGAACTTTGGGCAAGAAGAACTACTAATTGTATTGTAAAACCTGTCTTTTAGGGTTTGTCAAAGCCTTAGCTCTCACGATAGAGCTTGGGTGTTGCAAGGAAAAATGTGTCTTATCATCAGTRYTCTTYGGCTAAGGACAAATTTGGGTATCTACAACASGGCTCTTATTTATTGGCTGAGCCCACGTGAGACTCTTTTTTTGATGGATTTAGACATARTTCCACGTGAGAAAAATATGAAAAAACMTACAAAAATGCGGGACAATGTTTACTTTAATAAAATYGAAACATTTTAGGTATCTAGTTCGATGTRTACTTTAATATGTAAGGATTTTAAGTATTGTTGTAAAAAAAATTGATGATGCATGGAAGGACTTCCCTCTATGTGTACTGTATGTATAAACAACCATTACATATTTTCATTGAATAYTAAAGGGAAGCCATTAATATKRGCAYCCATGTCGTTTGTTTGCAAATCTAAGTAAAATTTCTGAGGCTATTGTGTTGATAGCGATACAAGGTAAGTTTGATTATATATTTGGGTTTTCAATTGTTGCATATTGATCATCATGGCATATGTATCATTGTTTACGCATGAGACACTTTTTGATTGCTTAAACAAGACTGAAAATAAGTGAAGTATAAACTTGGGTACTAAACTTTATAACAAGTTGAACTTTAGGTACCCAATTCGTAAAAGTTGCAACATGAGTACTATTGTAACCTCCGTTAAAAAATCTGTTACCTCCCATTAATTTTTTTTTTATATTATAAATCATTCAAGTTTGCTTTTTTCCTACAATGACCATCAAAACAGTAGACCGCCTTCTCCTGCCTAATTAACCTTACCACCGTCGCTAACTTCCCAATCACCGAATCACCAGCCTTCACAAGACCGCTACAGCCTAGTTCATCACCTACGAATCTTCATATTTATCCACCCTTCACAAACCGAAAAAATTAAACGACAAAAAAAGATTTAACCAAAATTAAGTCCCTCATCATCATCATCATAAAAATACCCACAAAAATAAATCTAATCACAACCAAAAGAAAAGAAATAAAAAGTGGAGTTAAAATAGCTGATCTTTCAAATACTAACGGCAAATCGATTCTTTGTCTTGTTCTTGAAATTGCTGTTGTGAAGAATCAATTTTGACATGAATGGAAAATGATGGCATTTTTCTTTTTAATTCAATTTCTTGGAACTATGGGAGGTCAAGTCATATTATTGGAATATGAAGAAATCAATCATTTTCATTATTGTTCAATAATGTTTTGGGTTTTATGGATTACAAAGGGAGGAGAGAGAAATGAATTTGTCACTAGAAATTTCGTTAGATTTTGATGCAAACCATGGTGGTTTTCATAGCTTCAGAAAGTTTTGTAGCTGACGGCGATGTTAATTTTATGGTGAGAATAGGTGGTGAAAATTTTTGGTTGGTAACAAACTAACAATAGGTTTCTAAAAGTTATTGGGTGAGAAAATCTGAGAATGGTGTTATCGTGGTACAGGTAGAGTGGTAGGATCTTAGGAGGATAGAGAATGGTAATTGGTAAAGTTTAGTTTAGTACAGTTGCACCGACCCAAATGGTTCAGTTAACAGAGATTATATGTGAGTACCGAAAGTGCAACTTTTGTAACTATGACAGTCAAATAGCAACTTTAATGAAAGTTGGGTAACCCACATTATACTTAACTCGACCGAAAATTGTTGAATCACATTAAATTCAGATTAATCATGGACAAACGGACTTTAATCACCTTATTAGTTTGATTAATTTGAAGTGGTCACAACAACTAGGATAGGTAGTGAAATGTGCATGATAGAAACTCACTCTATTAATAGATTTCTGAGGCCAGAGTGCTTTTTAAGGATAAAATTGGTAAGTTGTTGTGTATTCAATTGATTTGATCGAATGGAATTACAATGAGACCGAGTAGACACCGCTACATGCTGGCAATTGGGTCAAAGATTCTATCCGTACTATGTCCCCGAACCAACGAACTGGTTACTAGATTAAACAGTGGGGCCCTTGTCTGGGCACCAATGTTTCGGGCATCCGTGATTAACTTGTATAGGCACGGTGGCAATTCCGCCACTTGAAAACACTACCCCAACGAGCAGTGATGCGGGATTTGTGTCTTAATCCTACGAACGAAATCGACGTAGGACGTAGGCCCGAAGAGGGCACACGCCTACAATAATCTCCTTGGTGTGTTGATGTAACATGTTTATGTGAATTCCCTAGTGGCGGGTGTGACCTATGCCCATTTGACATGAGTGTTGGAGTTCAGCTTGGCTGTGATTGATCTAGGTTTACTTACAAACAATTCATAATTGAGGGGGAGTGTGGAGCCCTTGAATGACTTACATGTAACTATATGTGTTTGTCCAAAATTTGAATTAAGGGAGAGTATTGTGGTGAAAAATCTGACATTGAAAAAGTTAAAGAATTGGTACCACACTATAAGACTAAAAGGCAACTCCTCACATTGACATATGATTTTGAGTTGGAACCTCCTTGGTCGTGTGAAGTGGACTTGCAATACACCGTGGTAGGCGCGGTCTACGCCCTTTTTACATGGTATTAGAACCTAGGTTGAGTGTGATTGATTTGGGCCAATTCAGGAACAACTCACTTGTGAGGGAGACTATTTGGCCATGATCAATCGAAACGCTAGTGTAGGTGTTGTCCCACATTTGAATTAAGAGGGAGTGTTGTTGTGCTAAATTTTACATTGAAAGWATTCAATAGTTTATACCACATTATAAGGATAAAAGGCTACATCCCTCTTTTCCATATAGTTTAGAGGTGGAGCCTCCTCGGTCTTGTGATTTGAAATAAAAATTTCCCATTTTGGATTTTAATTTATCTTTACTAAATAGAATCTTTGAGCTTCAACTCTTGTTTTAATCACATAACATAGTATGCAATAGCTTTAATCTTATTTTCACCTTAGTCACAAACTGAGAATAGGCTTAGTTTGTGTAATTGTAAAATTCGAATACCTATTGCACTGGAAACCAATACAGATTTTAAAAAAAATTTATGAATTTATTTCATAAAAACATTTTTGGTTTATTTATTTCTATTTCATCTAGTAACAATGATACTTTTAAAAGGAGCAAACTTGTTATTTAAGCAACACAAAACAATTTGATACAAATTTAATTCGAAACAAATTTAAGCAATGTAATATGAATATAATCACTTCTGTTTCATCTTTTTAGGCAGTACTTTATCAGCATATATATAATCGATATGATACTATATTAATAACAATTCCAAGAAATATGAAGCTTATTAATTATTACTCTATTAAGATTATGATTACTTGCAATTTGTTAATTCTTCAAGATCCTTTGAACAAGATACTTTTTTTTACTATAGATTCTTTTTCTAACATATTATAATAATAAATAAACTTATAAACATAATTTCAATTAATATGTAAACGAAAAATATTCCATTTAGGTGGAACCTCTGGTCTTGTGATATTGGCTAGCGTTAACGGTTGGATTTTGGTTTTACATTACCAAATTAGTAACCCCTTCGAGCTTCCACTCTCGACTTAAGCACATTACATGATATGCAATAGCCTTCAGTTTGTTTTCAACTTTAGTAACAAGTGAAGTAAGAGCTTTGATTTGTGTAATTGTAAAGTGTGAATACTCTTGTACTTTTACCAATTAGGATTTTTTCTAAAAAAACTTTGATGAAATTATATTTTTTTTAAAATCACGTTTTTTAGCTTATTTAATTCTTTTTTTAATAAAATAGATGATTTTTAAAAAAGATCAAAACTTATTTAAGCAAAATCAATAATTGGATACATATTTAATTATAATAAATATAGGAAGGAACATATATATAATTTAGCAGTGTTTTATTTTAAGGGGGATTTTATATGCAAAAAGAATCAAACTGATGCTATATCATTTTCAAATAAGAAATATGTAGACAATTAATTATGACTCCATTGTGATTACGATTGCATGCAATTTGTCAAATCTTTAAGATCCTTGTAATGAATACTTACTCTTTGTTAATGATTCGTTTTCTACTTTTTCTAGTTTAACTGATAATAAAATGAATTTGAATTTAATATGATTTCGTAAGTAAATCAATAATATTGCTTTTGAACCCACATTCTAACTCAATGGTAAGTATATAAAAAGGGGAAACCTTATGAATTCAAATTCACTAAATTTCGAAGTTAGAATTGTTAGTTTTGGGAAAAGACACGATCATAAGTTGTGATTAATAATAATTCTATAAGTTTTTAGTAGTCTGACGTAGGATTTAAAATTGTTCATCTTCTTTGTATATTAGTTGTAGTCTGACTCTTTCCATCATTTAAATGGATGCCTTTCGTTTCTGCTTGATGTTGTTTTATGCTTCGGTTTTATCCACAAAAATTTTTTTCCTTGCATTCACATCCTTTTGACTTTCACTACTACCTTAGTGGCAATTTACGTTAGCAAAGTTATCTATATAATCGCTAAATTCAATTTCCCTCCATCCTAATCGCCTTTCCCTCTATAATTTAAGAGGGTTTCTTCATAAAAAAGTCGTGCAAATTCGGTCCTAAACTTTAGCGACCGATTTTCGGTCGCTAATGTTTTTGTGACTAAAAAAAGAGACCGACGTTAGCGACCGAAAATTGGTCGCTAATTTGTGTTAGCGACCGAAATCGTCGCTAATGTTGGCGCCGCCGCTGCTTTTTTTCTTGTTGTGCACCCTAACAGTTTAGTTAACAAAGATTACATGTAGTACCCACAGTCAACTTTTGCAACTAGGATACTCAATGTGCAACTTTTATGAAAGTTGGGTACCCAACATTATGCTTAACTCGATCGAAAATTGTTGAATCACATTAAATTCAGATGAATCATGGACAAACAGACTTTAAGACCTTATTAATTTGATTAATTTGAAGTGGTCACAAGAATTAGGATAAGTAGTTAAATGTTCATGATAGAACCTCACTCTATTAATAGATTTCTCAGGCTAGAGTGCTTCTTAAGGATAAAATTGCTAAGTTGTTGTGTATTCAATTGGTTTCATCGAATGGAATTACAATGAGATCAAGTAGAGACGCTACAGTCGGGCAGATTGGGTCATAGATTCTTTCAGTACCAGGTCTCGGACCCCACAACTGGTTACTAGATCAAACAGTGGGGCCATTGTCTTAGCACCAATTTTTCGGCGTCCGTGATTAACTTGTATAGCACGGTGGCAATCCCACACTCGACAACACTACCCAACGCACACACATACTGGTTTTGTGTCTCAAGCCCACGAACGAAATCGAGTAGAAGTAGGCCGGAGGGGCACATGCCTACAATAATCTCCTTGGTGTGTTGATGTGAACTCCCCGTGGTGGGTGTGACCTATGCCCATTTGACATGAGTGTTGGAGTTTAGGTTGGCTGTGATAATCTAGGTTTACTTACAGACAATTCATAATTGTGGGGACTGTGGAACCTGTGAATGACTTACATGTAACTATATGTGTTTGTCCAAAAATTAATATTAAGGGGAGTATTGTGGTGAATAATTAGATATTAACAATTAAAGGTTGGTACCACACTATAAGACTAAAGGGCTACTCCTCACATTGACATATAATTTTAAGTTGGAACCTCCTTGGTCATGTGAAGTGGACTTGCAATAACACCGTGGTAGGCACGGTCTAGGCCCATTTTACATGATATTAGAACCTAGGTTGAGTGTGATTGATTTGGGCCAATTCAAGAACAACTCACTTGTGAGGAGACTATTCGGCATGATCAATCGAAATGCGAGTTTAAGTGTTTCCACATTGGAATTAAGAGGGAGTGTTGTTGTGATAATTTCACATTGAAGAATTCAATAGTTTAGACCACATTATAAGGCTAAAAGGTACTTCCTCTTTTCCATATGTTTCGAGGTGGAGCCTCCTCGGTCTTGTGATTTGAAATAAAAATTTCCCATTTTGGATTTTAATTTTACCTTTACTAATAAGTAACCCTTTGAGRTTCAACTCTTGTTTTTATCACATAACATAGTATGCCAATAGCTTTTATCTTGTTTTCACCCTTAGTTACAAAKTGAAGCAAGAGGCTTGGTTTGTGTWATTGTAAAATRGGAATACCTATTGCACTGGAAACCAATAATGATTTCTAAAAAAATTATAAATTTTATTTTCATAAAACATTTTTGGTTTATTTATTTCTTTTTCAATCTAGTAACAACGATACTTTTAAAAGGAGCAAACCGTATTTAAGCAACACAACAATTTGATACAAATTTAATTCTAAACCATGTAAGCAATGTAATATGAATATAATTCACTTCTGTTTCATCTTTTTAGGCAGTACTTTATACGCAAATATATATAATCAATCTGATACTATATAAATAACAATTCCGAGAAATATTAAGCTAATTAATTATTACTCTATTAAGATTATGATTTCTTGCAATTTGTCAATTCTTTAAGATCCTTTGAACGAATACTTTCTTTTTACTATAGATTCTTTTTCTAACATATTATAATAATAATAATAAAATAAACGTTTAAACATAATTTCAATTTATATATAAAAAAAATATTCCATTATAGGTGGAACCTCTTTGATCTTGTGATATTGGCTAGCGTTAACCTGTTGGAAATTTTGCTTTAATATTTACCAATTAGTAACCCCTTTGAGCTTCCACTCTCGACTTAAGTATATTAAATGATATGTCAATAGCCTTCAGTTTGTTTTCATCCATAGTGACATAGTGAAGTAAGAGCTTTGATTTTTGTAATTGTAAAGTGTGAATCCTCTTGTACTTTTAATAATTAAGGATTTTTTTTATAAAAAAAAACATCTAATGAAAAAATATATGTTTTTTAGCTTATTTATTAATTCCTTTTTAATTAAAATAGATGATTATTTTAAAAAGATCAAACATCATTTAAGCAATATCAGTTATTGGATACCATATTAATTATAAATCAATATAAGGAATGAAACATAATAAATATAATTTAGAACTGTTTTGCCTTCTCAGGCGGGATTTATATGCAAAAATAATCATTTGCAATTGAAAGAAATATTTTGACAATTAATTATGACTCCATTAGGGTTACGATTGCATGTAGTTTGTCAAATCTTTAAAATCCTTATAATGAATACTTGCTCTTTGTTAATGATTCGTTTTCTACTTTTTCTAGTTTAGTATGATAATAAAATGAATTTATGAATTTAATATGATTTCTTAAGTAAATCAATAATATTCCTTTTGAAGCCACATTCTAACTTAATGGTAAGTATATAAAAAGGGGAAGCCTTATTGAATTCAATTTCACTTTAATTTTTGAACTTAGAATTGTTAGTTTTGGGAAAAGACACGATCACAAGTTGTGAATAATAAAAAATTCTATAAGTTTATAGTAGTCTCGTACATTTTTTCATTAGAATAATGAAAACATCACGATTTTTGAGTGTCCTATTCTTCACACTATTCATTGTTATCAATTGTTCTTCAGGTAATTATGTTTCATTTTAATAATAATAATAATATACTATAAGCATGGAGTTCTTTATTTCTGACTATTTATTTAATAAATATCGTTCTTAGTTTTATTTTTTAGATAGTAAAGTTAAAAATTCCGTCTAGGAGCATGTTTTTTTAATTCGGTGATTGTGGAAACAGGCATAATGGCTTCTAGAGGGGGATTGTTACCGAATTCCTCAAAGGAGCATGTTAATAGGGGAGCAATTGTTGCAGATGTTTGTCCAGGAGTTCCATGTGGTCCTTAGTGTGCGCAACAATGCGAGTTAAATGCTCCCGGATCCAAACCTGTGTGCAAGGGACCCCGAGGTCCGCTCGCTGATACGTGTTGTTGCGAATGAATTGCCAACAATAGTTGATTTTTATGTTTTTTCAATTTAATTAAATAAAACAAGCACCTATGGTAAGTATATAAAAAGGGGAAGCCTTATTGAATTCAAATTCACTTTAATTTTTGAACTTAGAATTGTTAGTTTTGGGAAAAGACACGATCATAAGTTGTGATTAATAAAAATTCTATAAGTTATAATGAAGTAGTCTCGTACTTTTTTCATTAGAATAATGAAACATCACAATTTGTTGAGTGTCCTATTCTTCAACTATTCATTGTTAGAATTGTTCTCAGGTAATTTTATGTTCATTTTAAAATAATAATATACATAAGCATGATTCTTTATTCTGACCTATTTATTAATAAAAATCATTTCTTACTTTTTATTTTTTACCATAGTAAAGTTAAAAAATTCCGTTCTAGGGCATGTTTTTTTAATCGTATTGTAAAAAGGCAAATCTTTAGAGGTATGATTGTACCGAAATCCCTCAAAGGACATTAATACGGGACTATGTTCAGATGTTTGTCCAGGAGTTCCATGTGGTCCTATACGTGCGCACATCCGAAGTTTAATGCTCACCCGGATCAACCGTGTGTGCAAGGGACCGAGGTCCGGCTGATACAGTTGTTGTGCGAGATGATTTGCAAATAGTATTTTTATTTTTTTCAATTTAATTAAATCAAAATGACCTATGCGTGAGTATATAAGGGAAGCTTATTGAATTCAAATTCACTTTATTTTTGAACTTAGAATGTTAGTTTTGGGAAAGAGCACGATCCATAAGTTGTTGATTAATAAAAATTCTATAAGTTATAGTAGTCTCGTACATTTTTTCATTAGAATAATGGAAAACACATTTTTGAGTGTCCTATTCTTCACACTATCATTGTTAGCAATTGTTCTTCAGGTATTATTGTTTCATTTTAATAATAAAATATATATTTAAGCATGGAGTTCTTTATTTCTGACTATTTATTTAATAAATCATTCTTACTTTTATTTTTAGATAGTAAAGTTAAAATTCGCAGAGGATTTTTTTTTAATTCGGTGATTGTGAAACAGGATAATGGCTTTAGAGGGGATTGTTTACCCGAATTCTCAAGGAGCATGTTAATAGGGGTGAGCAATTGTTGCAGATTTTGTCCAAGAGTCTCATGTGTCCTTAGTGTGGCAAACATGCGAATTATGCTTCTGGATCAAAACCGGTGTTGTGCAAGAGCGACCGAGGTACCGTCGTGAATGACAGTGTTGTTGCCCGAATGAATTGCCAATATAGTTGATTTTTATACTGTTTTATTTTAATTTAATAATAATAAACAAGCACCTTTAGAAGTCATATTAGATGTTATATTTAACTTGCGTAGCTGTTTACTAGCAGTTTAGTTATTTGTGACATTCAATCCAACATCTTTAAATAATAAATAATAATTTATAAATTAAAAATAATAGATAATAATAATTAATAATAATAAATTAAGTAAATATTAATAATAATATGAATAATTAATTAATAATAATAATAAGAATAATAATCAATGAATAATGAATAATAAAATAATAATATATCAAAATAATTATATATAATCAATATAATAATAATAATAATAATTATTAATAATAATAATAATAATAAAAATAAATAAAATAATAAATAATAATAATAATAATAATAATTTAAAATAATATAAAAATAAAATAATAATAATAATAATAATACAATAATAATAATAATAATAATAATAATAATAATAATAATAATAATAAAATAATAAAATAATATATTAATAATAATAATAATGTAATAATAAGAAATTAATAATAATAATAATAATAATATAATAATAAAATAATTCATATAAATCTTAGAAATTTATACATTCTCCATCATGGTAATAAAAAAATATTATTACATGACTTTTAAATTTTAAATTTAACTCGATCAGTAATTTTTCATAGCAGTTCTTGCTTATTAACTAAATCACATTAGACGTAAATACCTCCAAATTCTTATACACGCATTAGTTTCTTTATTTTTCAAGTATTGAATCGTGACAAAATACTTTCAGCACCATGCACATATTATGACGCGTATACTTTGTTTATTGGTCATGAGTTGAGGTATTATCACTGATATTGGTTATTGTAATGAGTTGATTGCACACCGTGTGAGTATTAATGCGTTTGATTTAACTAGACTATCTGACATCATGATGTAGCCTTTGTCTATGTTTTTAATTCATAAGGTAGATGTCTTCGTTCCATTTAAGTTAATATATTTGACTACTCACTATGAATATTCCCAAAGTCTTTTGCTTCAATTTTTCCCCCAGAATGTTTAAAAGAATGCCTCATATGAGAAAATATATTGTGCTGAATTATTAAAGTACATGATGGTGTGAATTGTCTATTTTATTCGAGTTTATTAAAATTGTAATTTCAACGAATTTCCCTCCACTAATTTAACCATAATATCTTCTTATATTGATCACACGGAAAGGAATTCAATTTGTTTTCAAACATAAATACATCCATATTTTGAATTACGTTGTTTCACATTATTAATTATATTAGTGTTTAATTATATTGTATTTAATACTAGAGAAAATATTAAATTTATTTTTAATGCAAAAACATTGTCTATTTAATAAATTATATCACAACATGAAAATTGGATTCGGCCGACCACGGTTACCGACCGATTTTCGGTCGGTAGAATGGTTTACCGACCGAAAATCGGTCGGTAACCGATGTCGGAATCAGGTTCGTCGATAATCCATAGATTGTCGGTAATCCATAGATTATCGACCGAAATTCGATAGGTAAGAGTTTATCGATCGAATACCGACGAATATCATCCGACCAAAAAATGGAGAGAAAAAGAGGCCTTACCGACCGATATCAAATCTGTCGGTAAGCCTCTTTTTCCCTCCATTTTTGAAGGACCATGGAGGGGTTACCGACCAAATAATCGGTTGATATTTGATATCGGTCGGTAATTCCTATAATGTGTAAAAAAAAGGTTTTACCAACCGAATGGTCGGTCAGTAAATTAATATAAAAAATAAAAAAAAGAAACCCAGCAGTGCAAAATATGCACTCTGGTTCCCAAATGGATTTTTTACTTTACAATACCAATATACTAATATACTTTATTACATAAAGAAAATACAAATACAAATATACTAGTATTACAACAATGAACAAAATCACTCAAACAAACTGATGTACGATATAATGGACAACAAATGTTATGCCAAGAACACAATGACTTCGACTGTTCGAAGCATGCGATCTCTTTTAACTAGACTCTTACAAGTTAACTATGTAAGTATGTATCTTTTTCATTCTTCTTTCTGGTCTTGAATTTGTACGTTCAAAAACTAGACTTTGAAACTATTCCTTGGAGATTCAGCCTATCAAGTATGGCTCTTTCGATGCCTCCGCTCCTGAAACGTAACAACATATTCCATAGAATAGCTTTGTTAAAAACCGTTTATTGCCTAAGCTTATTTTGCATAAAACAAAACCTTGTTTGAGGTGAAATATTCTGACAAACTTAATATAATTGGGAAGGGCTTTAATGTTTTACCTCACGAGGAATAGGATATTCCTCTGATTCCAGCATTCGAGCGACTTGTCCCATCTTTGGCCGCTTTTCAGAATCCTGATCTACACATCTCAAAGTCGTCAAAAGTTTTCTCTTTAGAGCTCTCGTAGAGGGTCTAGTATCCATACATGGTTCTACCACCTCTTCTACACGCCTGTTACCAACCATAGTCTTAAGCCAGTCCACTAAGTATACCTACAATCCACACAGAAAATGTTAAGATACTGTCAGTAAGTACCTTCTATTAATGCATTGTGCTTTGCTCTAATGCCACTAATAGTAAAGGCCTATAAGATTAGACCACTAGGATAAGGGGTCAATGGCTATGCAAGTTCAATGCATAATTAGAGTATATTTCAGATGAGGAAAATTTAGTTAGGAAATCTCTTTAACAATTATCTCTCAGCTTCAACTGGAATCAAAATTACGGAACCCTGGACTGAACAGGAATTACCTAACTATTATGACAATTTAGCGTCAAAATTGAACCAATTATTTAAGGATCTTATTTCTCAGCTTTCAATATGGTAAGCAAGTAGAAAAGTGAAAGGCTTTACCTCATTCTATGGACGAGCATAATCCACTGGGTCCCTTCCGGTAATAGCTTCAAAGAGAACAACCCCGAAACTGTTTACATCACTTTTCTCACCTAAAAGGCCACTATTGGCATATTCTGGAACTAGATACCTAAAAGATAGAAAATGACAATAAGTATATGATGTTCATTACCAGTCAAAGTATTAGTTTTCAATCTATCAGAGCCCCGCCATGAAACCTATTTCGTTTTGTGTTTACAGTAAACAATTTCCATAATGCTTGTAGGAAAACTATAAATTTAGGAAGCAATTACTGGAGGGGAAAAGCTCACCCAAATGTGCCCATTACTCTAGTAGCAATGTGTGACTTTCCAACACCCAACAGTTTTGCCAACCAAAAATCAGACACCTTAGCATTGAACTCGTCATCTATCAATATGTTACTTGACTTAATGTCCCGATGCACAACCTTGGGTTCAATGGCTTCATGCAAGTAAGCCAGGATGAAATTATAGACATTAGTTGACTTAGAACGATAAATCTGAATTAAAATAATGATACTTAAATTATCTTTTATAACAAACTCACGCTTTAGCAGTGCCGATAAGAACCTTCATTCGAGCTTCCCAAGTGAGATCTCCATATTGGCGCATAGCACCATGGAGCCACTGCTCCAAGTTCCCATTATTGACATACTCATAAACCAGCAATCTGTAAAAATACATTTACATTTTCTATAAGAAACAAATCTACAACTTTATAAGAGTCCAAATAAGAAATCTAGAGAAAACTAGGTAACACTAATTTGTGATTTTTTAGGTACAATTGAAAATTTGCMTATGAGATCAGCATAAAATAAGGCACAAGTAACCCAATACATTTCTCAAACAACGCATTCAAATTTACCTGTGAGTTCCTTCAATGCAGTAACCAAGAAGTCGGACTAAGTTTTTATGCCGCACATGACCAATCGCCTCKACTTCGACCCTGAACTCCTTTTCTGCTTCTCCACTACAATCATAACAATAAGTTTGTTATAAATAATCTCGAATGCTAGAAGTTATGATAGAAGGATCAAATTAAACATAAACTCAATATCGAGCCTTCGTCCAAGATCCATAACTTCAACTAAGTAAACAAATTATTTTTTAAATTATTAAACTCAATATCCCAAAAAACAAACAAGTGATCATAAGCTAATTACCTCACATTGCTTCTACTAAGTCTATAAGAATCCACACTTGTGAATATCACCCTCTGACTTGTTACAAAGCTTCGATCAGAAATTGAAGCAATCACACAATAACAGTAAGAACTAAGAAACAGCAAGCATCGTATATTGCAGAAACCCTAAGATAAATTCACAGAAATTGATTAACCCCAAAGAACAAACAAACAAACAGAAATCGGGAAAGAATACTATGGAAACCCTAAGCTAAATTAAAAAAAAACAAACATCATTCGACAAAGCACCAAAACGATTCCATTAATTCACATAGTTAATCAAATACGATAATGAATTATTATGTAAAAAAATCAAAAAAAATTGGTTGAAAACATACACTTCTAGAAAAATCGAAAAGACAATAAAAAAACAGAATGAATATAAAATGTAAAATAAATTTGTAAAATCAGAACTCAATTGTAAAAAAAAACCATAAATTTATCCATAAAATCGGGAAAAATTGTAAAATACCCAAAGTCCCAAACACAAAAACCACTCATCCAAAAAACGATTTTTATGACAAAAGAAACGAATTTTTGGACCATAAAACGAAAAATTAATCAAAGCAAATTCTAGATCTAACAAAAATGAGAAGAAAAATTAATCAAAAAATCCTAAATCTAAACCGAAAAAAGAGTAGGGTTAAAAAAAATAATGAAAACCAGAAATTCGAAATCAAAAACAGAAAAAAATCAAAATCAAAAACAAAAATAGTAAAGAAAAACAGAAACCCCAATTTCATCAATGAAAACCCTTATTTCAACCTAAGTTAATCACGAAAAAAATGAGCTTCAAAAGGGGGAAAAATTATAGCTTACTCTACTTGAGAACACTTTCTTTAATCTTCTTAGGGGTCTTCGATTTCCCTTTTTTCGGCTCAGTTGGAACATCGCTGAAATCATCATCCTTCATTGAAGCAAATTTCTCTCAGTAATTTTGAATCAACTGAAAATAAATTCGATTTGTTTACAATAACTCAATCAACATAAATCCAACCAAGAAATGAAAAAAATTCGAAAAAATTGTAACAAAAAAAAAGAATAATTATCTGGTACAATAAACCACAACAAAATTCGAACAAAAACAAGCCCCAAAATCCGAAGAACGAGCAACAACACAGCAGAACAACATCAAATTCGAACCCAAAAGGCCCCCGAAACCCCTTCAATTTCCAACTAAAAACCCCAAAAAATTTTGTGATTGATGAACCCTAAAATCCCAAATTTCAGAAAATAAGCCCAGATTTCGGGTTTAAATTCGAAGTAAACGAAGTTTGTGAGGAAAAGAGGGAAGAATTTGAGTAATTTGTGAGGTTGAGAGTCGAATTCGTAAGTGAGAATGGTGAGATTGAGAACGAGTCCAAACGAAGAGTGAGAGCAGTAGAGAAGAGGAGAGGAGAGGAGAGGAGAGGAGAACAGCATCAGAGAAGAGGAGATCAGAGGAGAGCAGCAGCGAGAAGGAGCGACGAGTGAGGGTCAAGGAGCCGGTGGAGAGAGAGAGAGAGAGAGAGAGAGAGAGAGAGAGTAGTGTTTGGGGGTTTGAGTGAGAGAGGAGTGTCTGCGAGGTTTGAGTGAGAGAGGAGTGTTTGTGAGGAGATTTTATTCGAAAAAAATAAAACTCATCGTCTGAAATTATTGGTCGGTGTATCGACAGATTTTTATATCGGTCGGTACAGTGATTATGTTTTTTTTAAATACATAAAACGTGCTGATGGAGGGGAACGTATGAGGTTAAAAAAGCAATTAACAATCGGTCGGTACACCGACCGAATTTAAAATCGATCGATAATACCGACCCATAATTCAGTCGATAAATTACATCAACCGATTTCGGTCGGTGTCGGTCGGTATTACCAACCGAATTTTTTTCGGTTGGTAATTTCGGTCAGCCTCGGGCAAATTTCTAGTAGTGTATTGTATTTTAAACTACATTGAATTAAATTATGAGATGCCTATACAACATGGTGAAAGTGCTAGTGACACTCAAGAGGGGTGGTGAATTGAGTTTTATCTGAGTATTGTAAATTTTTCCATTTGTTTAAGAAAAGTTAGGAAACAGTTCTCTAGTAGCGGAAATAAAATCAAAAATAAACATGAGGATTTACCGAGCTTCGACTTCTAAAACGTATACGTCCTCCTATCACTCACTCTTTTTATTAATCCACTCAGATGAASAAAAAGAATAGTCTCAATCGTCCTATGAAACTATGCACAAGAAGATTCCGCAACACCCACCTATTAATCTTTAACACAACTACTACCTATAGTAGTTCAAATGAAAACACTCCCCGATTAACTTCCACGGCTAACTGAAATCACAGAATGTTCAAGTACAAAAAATTTCCTCTCAATAACACACAGCCTCAAATGCTTAGAATTAGAGTCAATTTAGCACTATGTGGTATCAGGGTTTGTGCTAGATTTTACTTGCACGAGGGAGAATGCTCTTAATTTTGACATTCTGAATTTTGTGCGCAAAAGCTCATTGTCTTATGCATGTATGATCCCTTAAGTAAGCCTTTGACAAAAGATATTTTGTGATGTTATGATAATATATTTTCACGAAATGTAGGAAATATTCCAAGGGAAATATATTCACTATGTTTATTTTAGGCAAAAAAATCCGTATAACATTCTATAATACTCTTGACATACTTAAAGTCTTGCTTGCAAAAAAACTATGCATCCGTTTAATTTGGAAAAAAACAATTCTGCGCGGAAAGAAAGCTTTCCGCCTAAAATATGATTGCGTGAAGTAAAACCCAGAGGACTGGTTCAGATCTGTTCCCAAACTGTATTAGTCAACCATGTTTACTTGTAGTTTTGTATGTCAAGTAACAGAGGTTCTTTGTCATCCACAAATAAGTCATATCTCATGTATTTAACCTTTATAGTGTATCAAAAACCCTTATACTACTTACATTGCTTAAGAGACCTAAACATATTACAATTGGTCTTCATGCAATCTTCAAGACTCGGCTTCACAAGCTTCATCAATCCATTCATTGAACTAGTTCATTGAAACTTATACATGAAAATAGAAACATGCATGCAATACATTAGCTCAATGTGGTTTTTCATCAATCAAGACCTAAACTAGAGGACTCAAAAAATTCCCCCTTTTGATGATGACAAACCATGAAGGTTCCCCTACAAATAACACCATTATTACTTAAGAAACTTTCCCAAAATTTGAATTCAATCTGACTTGACGTTAAGAACTTAAGGCACTTATCTTGTACTGTTCTTGCAGATTAAGCATCATTCTACAAGTACACTAGTTCACAACTAATTGACAACAACTTTATGAAACACTCTAAGTACCATGGGCAAATACCAATTACACTCAGAGCTCTTTTTCTTAAACATGCATTCGCAAGAAGAACATCAGTAGTTGTTCAGATTTATTTCTAAGCCGTTAGGGAGAAAAGAAATAAAGTGCTTTTAATGCACTCACTTCAAGACCAGTTACAGCTTGTCACCTCTAACAAGGCATGTAGCCGTGTTCTAGTTTCTACAACACAAAGGTTATACATCAAGACTTGTGATAAGATCAGAACTTCACACCTGTTTCCCCCTTTTGACGTCAACAAAATAATCAGAGTCACAAGAGAAATACCAAATAACAAAAACCAATCAGTAGATAACTACTAAATATACTAAGTTCAAATTAATGTGGCAACCCAAACAACATTCTAGGGATGTTGATGCTAACATTGTCTTAAATAATAGTTATTACAGACCAGTTCAGACAAAATTATAGAGTAGAAATAATTTTGTAGTTTGGGGAAGGGGGAAACAAGAATAAAGTTCAAGAATTATGAAGGGTTAGCAGCAAATAGGATAAGAAAGAAAAAAAGAGAAAATTTAATCAGTACCAGAATCATGTTCAATATCGTCTTCCTCCTCCTCTTCCTCAAGGGTCTCTGAAGCAGCTTCATCATCCTCCTCAGCTTCCTCTTCCTCTTTCTCCTCTAAGACCAGTTCATCATCATCAGCAGCAGCAATAGCAACTGATGAATCGTCCTTCTCTTCAGAATCCTCTTTAGCCTGAATACCTGCCTTGTCAAGGCGAACTTTAACTCTCTTGTAAGATTCCTAAAGTGTAGAACACAATTGAGTAACATTGTTCATCATAGTTTGCATTATCTAGTTCTACTCACTCAACTGTTGTACATAAGCATAAGTAGCCTAGATTTATTCGGTACTAGTCCCTATCGCAGTTGCATTGCCCTTTGTGTCCTGTTACATCTTCAAGACACGACCTGTATATGGCATGCCCTTCTGACTATTAATTTGGTTAATAAGGTACCTGTATACTTAATTGCATAAAGCAAGGCGAAGGACTTTATGTCTGGTAGTGCACCAAAGGTCTGGATTAGGGGACAAGGGTAAGGGTAAAGTAGTGCACTACCCCCACCCCCCACCTCCCCATGTCTAACAACCTCTACTGGGTCATTGTGAATCCATTGCCAAAAGGACAACAACAAATATATTTTCGTTTAAACCCAAAGCATGCAAATTGCTAGGCGGGTTGTTTACTAGAAATAGCTGCATATAGGACTAATTTGTTGTTGTGACATGTGTTTTTATATTTTTATTAAAGGTGCCTAAAAGCCAATTTGTCCAAGAATTAGTCTTATTAGGCGTGAGAACATGTAGATTGTCGGTCTTGTTTAAGACATAATGATAGTGTAATTTGCAAGCATGCAAGCATTCAACAAGAATTAAAAATTGTGCCTCACATTGATTTTAGTTCATGTGGAATAGATGTTAATAGATATTGCATGCTAAATTGCATATAATGTCAAATTTCTAACAAGCATGCAAAAGGGTGTGAAGAGATTAAGACATCGGCCTCAAACTTACCTTGCAACATGGTGCTAATGATTGAGAATGGTGCTAGGGACCCTCGCAAACTCGTACGAACATGAACAAACCCAAATACTCGAAACTCGAAATCAAGCCAAGATCCTTAATGTGTCCATGAAAGGATGCCTAATAATTGCGATCACTTAGAAATTAATCAAATTAATATGATGACTAAAATGTGTTCGTTCATAATTTTTCTAAATTTAAAGTGATTCAAGCAAGTTCCGATCTTGATTAAGCAATTGAAAAAGTCACAGGAGCGAAGATAAAGAATAATATATATAGAAATCAAAATCACCTTGTATCGCTATCAATACAAAAGAAAACAAATATTAGCGCATCAAAAGTTTTGCTTCCACTTGAATCGCTTATCACAACAAAGGAATCGTTAGCATTGATAATTACAATTAAAACAATTGTGATAAGTCAAAAACGATTGAAAACGAACGAATTTACATGATTGAAAACCAAAACCAAAACGGAATTCAATGTATTACATTAATCAAAATTAGTAACAAAAGAAGAGAAAGAGTTTGATGGAATACCTCAAAATGTGTAACTAAATTCACAAAGATACGACTCAAAAAGCTGCGACGAATTTGAGTTACTTTTGATTTTGAGAGTGGTTTGTGTTTTCGAATTGAATTTGATTATGAGAGAGACTTTTTGGGAGACTTTTGATTTCTTTGAATTGCAGTTTTAATACTGATTTTCGTGTATCAAATACTGATTTTCGTCTATCAAATACTGATTTTCGTTGAGGATCGATTAACCACGGAGAGCATGTAATTATAGGCGTTTTGGAATAAGATAGAAAAAATTAGGATTTACACTTACGGAATAACAACCATATATACGTCTAGGAACCGTATATATGATATTCTCATCCGTATATACGGTTCCTAACTGTATATATGGTAACCTCATCCGTATATACGATTATTCTAACTATATATACGGATCTTGTTGATGTGGCATGCCACGTCAATAATCCGTGTGTTAAATTCTAATTATATCTGATCTATCTTTCGTTTTGGAATTTTTATCTGTCTTTTCTGGATCTAATTTTCTATCCGAATTAACCTTTATCCGCAATTGGTTAAACTTGGTGGACAAGATTAATCTTCAAGAATATTTTGAATCATTCTCGAATTATCTGGATTTATCTAACAATTTGTGAATTTATTTATTTTCGAAAATCATTTTATAAAACATGTAAAAATCATAGAAAATCAAAGAAAAATAAAGAAATAATCTAAAAATACTAGTGAACTCAGAAAAATGAGATGAAAAAACTAAAAAGTGGAAATTAGAGAAATAACCTATGGCAATTATTCTATAAAATCTTAAAAATAAAGAAAAAAGCCTAAAAATAGAAAAGAATTAAAATAAATAAAATAAATATTTTCCGTCTATTATTAGACCCTTGGTGTATGATTTCGAACTCAACTTTTGTTCAATTCGTGAAGGTGGATGTGGTTTATGGATTTTGTCTCAATTTTCTGAGTCCAATCTATTTCGAAACGTCGTACTTTTTCTCATCGGCTATTCAATTTAGGGAGACATTTGGGTGTCTACACCGATTCATCAAGATTAGGAGATAAGGCACTGTTTGAGGTACAGAAACTACACATGAATACCCAATACAAGCAATCTTTTGTTTTACAAGCATAATAATATGAAAGAATATGGAAAGACACCAACAAAAGTATCTCTAACAGTGGAAAATTTCTCAATACTAGAGACCTAAATAGGTATAAGTTCTTTGTGAATGAACAAAAACAAAAGAATATAATAAGAGAAATATAACTATGGCAGAATTAGACAAAACCAATCTCTCTCTCTCTCTCTTTCTCTCTCTCTCTCACACACACCACACAACACACACACACCACACCCACACACCACACACACACACACACAACCACACACGCACGCACACACGCACGCCGCGCACACACACACAACACACATACACACACACACACACACACACACACACACACACACACACACACCACACACCACACACACACACGCTGCGCGCTGCGGCGCCCGCCACACCGCACCACACACACACACACACACACACACACAACACACACACACACACACACACCACACACACACACACACACACACACAAAGCATATAGTTTCAAAAAAGGTCCAAGGGATTTATTAAATTTTATGCCAACTTAAAAACTCTCATAGTGCAGGACTTCCTATATTAAAGAGAATAAGAAGAAAGGAAGTAAGACTTAAGGAACTAAAGAGTTAGAAAAAGATCTGGGTGATCAAAAGGAGGATTCGGAGGAGAAAGTTAGGAAAGAAGCGTCGCTACCAGAAGCGTTCATCCAGGAGTTTAGCCAAGAAAGGCAAATCTACTAGACAAATCGCAAGGATTGTGTGCAACGGAAGTTATTTCTCTGACGATGCTAACTCTGATAACTACATTCTAGCAGAAGTGATACAAGGAAGTTTATTTTAAACATATTCACCTTCTTATTTTGGAAATCAGAATTTTTGGGATGCTAAATAATACTCCCTCCGTTTTTATAGTTGTTCCAGTTACTATTTTGGGATGTTTTCAAATAGATGTTCCAAACCAATCTAAAAATAACTTTTTTACTTTTGACCTTATCGTATTGTTGTCGAACGATTAATGAATTACCCTTTTCTAAAGTTAATATTCATTACTTTACCCAATCTATTTACCCAAAATTACTTCATCCCAAAACATTTCAATCAAATATTTACTCTATTACCTAACTTACTCCACTATTTTATCCAACTCAATCAACTCTTAAACACCGTGCCAAATTAGTATGGAACATCTAATAAAAAACGGAGGGTGTATTTGTTTATGTACCATTTCATGGATGATGATCATACAATATGTGTTTAAGTTCAAAAAATGATGGTTTGCATCATTGTTGCATTATCGAATATCTTTCTTACATTATGTTCCTCGAAATTTGATATCAAGTGATATAATTTCAAAAACATATTTCTTAACCGTCATTAGAACATAATTTGATATGATGATGGGTATTGAAATATTTAACCAAAAACGTTCCATCATTTGGTTGTATTTAATAATTTTGACTTTGTGGAAATAAATTACAAATTATTTTCATAATTTAAGGAAATTAATAAGGAAATTTTTCGTGGCAATAGCAACTGACGTGTACAGTCAAAATTACCATGCCAATAAAGCACGTCATTTTGTACGACGATTTAGGGGAAGTTATCGAGTTATTCTAATAACTATTCTCCTACACTTCTATAATTGCTTGTGGTTGTTTTCACATAGTACGTGCTCATAAAATCTTCTACGCTCACAAAATCTTCTTCCCTCTTTCTCTCTCTTATTCACCTTTTCTCTCTCTTTCTCGTGAGATTTTAATGGCCTCATCAATGGAGATTCATCCACCAAGAAAGGTCCGAGCCTACGATACTTTTCGTGCGGAGGTCACCATTGATGATTGGGGTACTCATCTTGATCCATCCCTCGATCATGAGTAGACCAATCGAGAGAAGGTTCTGAAAGAATTCGGGTCTTTGGAGTATCTTAGTGAATGTAAAAATAACCATCTAGCTTTCAACAAGGTGGTTGAATTCCTCAACCTTAAGAGGGATGAGTTCATCAAGGCTCCTGCTTGGTGCTGGGGCAAAGAACCTTTGGTTTAGGAGGAGGATGAGGGGAAAACCAGGAGAAGTGTCGTGGAGGCGTTCCACAACCAAGATTTCATTAATAGTCACTTGTTTTCACGGGTGAAAGATGACATGGGGGCCTTACACAACCTAACTCAAGTTTGCAAGCCCTTTGTTGTAGGCGCTAGGGCAGTATCTGGAGGTAGGATCATGTTCTACAATCATGTAGTCAGAGTTAGGGCTTAGTATTATGACGTTCTGTTGGCCAGAGGTCATGAGAAGTCCATTCAGATTGTACGCTACAAGTGTTGTTTTATGTTGTGGGATGAGTAAATCAAATGGCATAATTACGACAACTAGGAGATGACCGCCCCTGAAGATGATGACTTTGAGGGTTATATCGAGCGTGAGGACGTCACAAAGATGGTTTCTCAACATCCTGGCGCTCCCATGGTTGTGCTACCATAAGCGATCCCAAAATAAATATGTATAGGTATATACCTATTTTGATCTTATGATATTTTGAAAATTAATCTACGTGGATAAAAAACTACTTAGATCAAAACATTGTTTTGATTTAACTTTAATTTCAGAACTTTTGTACAAAAAACATTGCTTGGAAACGTTACAATTATCTTTCTGAACTTATTAATGGAAATATTTTGTTAAAATAAGTCTTTTATTCGCAAAGTATAGTACAAGTTTTATTTATGATCATTAAATGACAATAGTGCATTAGTGATGATAAGTAATGACAACTTAATACTGGCGTCATACACTAAATGATTGTTGGGTAATGATGGTTTATATGGGATAGCGCAACAATTTATTACTTTAGTTTCCAAGAAATTTCCCAAGCAAAAAGTAAGCGCAACAATTTATTACTTTACTTTCCAAGCAATTTCCGAAGCAAAAGGTAAATGTAATTCTTTGAAATCGTGTCTAATTAATAGTGTGCTATCTTTCTCCAAAAACCACCTCAAATTTATATTGCAAATGTACAGATGGTCACTAAATTCTAATAGTTATAAATTATAAGGTCATCGCTATATCAAAAGCTTTATTTCTAGTCCTCTGGCGATGGCTTGAAGCGTTAAATCGTAAGGACTCAGATGAGTTTGTCCTTGCAAATTATGGGGGCAATTTGTTACTGGATAAAAATGAATCGTTTGACTTTGATGATTAATAGAGTAATAAAGTGACTAAGAGGTTGACGAGTAACTTTGATTGGCATTGATTAGAAAGAAGTAGAAGACTAGCGATAATGATATTTGATGTTTCTCACATAATTTAGTCTAGTGATAAAACCCAAGTGCTTCAAGGGATCATTGGAGAAGCGTCCCAACAAAGAAGGCCCATGCATGAAGCATCAGGAAACAAAGGAGACTTAGAGGGAAAGCATGGTGATTCGAATGTCCAAAGAGCGTCAAGATACAGTCAAAGGGTAAACTGCTAGTAAGAACCTATGATCTTCACCCTTAAGGCCTATAAATAGATGAAGACGGAGCAGAAGAAGAAAACAACAATACAATCAAACAAACATCTATGTTACTTAGAATTTATCTTTCCTTAGCCACACTTGGCTTAGTAGCCAAGTATAGTTTAGCGTATCGTAGCCTTGTTCATCCTATAATAGATCAGCAGCGTGTTCGTTGTTTTCCCAATTGTGTAAACATGGATGTAATCATCCTTCTTGTTATACAGTTGTAGTCTTACTCTATCCATCATCTAAATGGATGGCTTTCATTTCTCTTCATTGTTGTTTGCTTTAAGCATCGATTTATTTCGCAAAAATTTTATTTCCATGCATTCACATCCTCTTGACTTTCACTACGAAGTTAGGAGGCAATTTACGTTAGCGAGGTTATATATATAATCAATAACCAAAGGAGTAGCCCCCTACCGAACCAAAAACAACATTGGGCGATTGACTTGTTGGTAAAGTGCTACATCACGTCAACAGTTGCGTTGCCCTAATTTGCCCCCAAATTGTTGATTTTGCCTACTCAAATTGTAGTTGGGGGTGCTCGAAATTGTTGGGTTGTTCGCTTTAAAGAAACCCAAAAATGCAACAACAAATTGAGGAAAAAGAGAGAGAGTGTGGGTGTGGTTGGGTGGTTTTTGGCAAGTAATTGTTGGTTCTTGGTAGTTTGTGTTTGAAGGATAATGAAGACAATGAGGTAAAAGGAAGAAACAATGAAGAAGGAAGGAGGAACGAGGAACAAGATGTTATTTTAAGGGTTTATTAAGTTAAAAACTAACGACATTAGACAATAATTAACGGCGTCAGTCAATTTTTAATGGTATGGGTTACGTGAGCTATTACACCTTGACCTCAGGGTTACTTGATCCATTCTTCAAACCTCAGGTGTACGAGAGATATTAGGCTAAATTTTAGGGTTACCTGAGGAAATTTCCCAATTAATCAAATTATTGAGAATTCCAAAAAAATTTGACAAAATTGTGTAGTAAAATTCAAAAACCAAAATCCGAACAATGCTTGAAATTTGTCTTAAAATAAGATGAAATTATTTGGAAATTAAAACTTACTTGAAATAGTGCTTTGGGCAAGAAGAACTACTAATTGTATTGTAAAACCTGTCTTTTAGGGTTTATCAAGGCCTTAGCTCTCACGATAGAGCTTGGGTGTTGCAAGGAAAATGTGTCTTATCATCAGTCGTCTAGGGCTAAGGATATTTTGGGTATCTACAACAGGGCTCTTATTAATTGGCCGAGCCCACGTGAGACTCTTTTTTTTATGGATTTCTTCATACTTCCTTTTTTATTTTTATTTTTTTGCCTAAAATAGAATGTTCGAATTGGGGAAAATACCTTTGCGAATATTTGCCTCATTAGTTTGTTGTGTTTATTTGATAAAAATCTTTCCTAAAAATAGGTGGTGTACTCGTCCTTCTTTTTTGCTTCCAAACTTCCGAAACACCTCGTTTTTCATGCTTTTCCTAGTGCACGTATTTTTTAATAAATTTGTAAATTGATTTTTTTTCTAAACTAAAAAATGTAGAATATGTAATAAAAAGGTCCACCTAAATTTTCTATGCAAGCTCTTTAGTTTTTGTGATTTTAAAAGTTGTTTTTTTTAATTATTAAAATTGTTTTTTAAATAAATAAAATAGCTAAAAATGCTTCAAAATTTCAAGAAAAATATGATAAAGCGTACAAAAATGCGGGACAATGTTTACATTAATATAATGGAAAAAAATCAGAAACATTATAGGTATGTAGTTCGATGTTTACTTTAGATGTAAGTGTAAGGCTACATCCCCTTAAGGGGGTTGACCTCAGCTTCAGTGTCATGGAATTGAGCCATGGAATCCGCATGTGAATGCGTTGGGGTGTGTTGTCGAATTGAGGGGAACGCCACCGTGCCTATACAGGTTAATCACGGATGCCCGAAACATTGGTGCCAAACTAATGGCCCCACAGATAGGTCCAGTAACCAGATTGTGGGTTCGGGGACATGGTATGGACTAGATCTTTGACCCAATCCGCCCGCATGTAGCGGCCTCTACTCGGTCTCATTGTAGTTCCATAAGTCATAATTTTTGAATACAAATAGCCTAATAGTAAAGAAAAATTAACGAGCTACTTATTCTAAGTGACCACTTTGAATTATGTCAATGTTATAGGTGCCTAAACCGGTTGTCCAAATTATCTGACTTTATGTGACCATGTTATGATTAAGAAAACAAATCTTGTATTATAAAGAGAATTTAGTCTCTTGCAAAACATAATCACATTATACAAAGATCCATAGAGGTTAGCATGCACTGCAAAAAGGAAAAAAGCACGCCAAAACCTAACCATATTACATAGATCAACCTAAAATTACTAAGTCGGTTTCTAGCAAATTTTAGATTGATTATAGTACTCGAAATTGAATTAAGCATAGTGTTGAAATGGGATATTGAATATCAAAAGTGATATTGGATGATTCTTGAACTCGAAATTGAATTACAACATATTTTTGCAAACATACAAAGATTGAATAATTTAATTAGTTCTACATGGTTGTTATTTAATCAATGGTATGTCAAGCCTTTAATTTAACATAGTTTTAATTTATGAATAGAATTAAGTGATTATGAAATGAGAGTCTCAGAGTTGATACCTTGTATGCGGCGGTCGAAACGTTATTGAATTATGCGTAAAGTGTCACTAGAATTGAATTTTAATTGAATCGAATTGAATGAATCGTGAATGTGTTTGATTGTGTTTAGAAGAGCTTAGTGATGTTTTTGAAAAGCAAAGAGAGAGTTTTTTCCGTCCTCTCGTAGTGTGTGAAATGTGTCCTCCTAATGTTTCTCCCCCCGAAGAGTAAGGCAAAGAGGGTATCTATAGGCACAAAAACCAAAAACGAGCGTATATACGCTCAGAACGAGCGTATATACGCTCAAAACGATCGTATATACGCTCAAGGAGCGTATATACGCTTAAATATTCTGGATCCCCCTTTGATCTTGAGCATATACGATCCATGGAGCGTATATACGCTCGTGTATTCCCAAGATTATATGAAAAATTTCGGATTCTCTTTGGATTTTGCATGAATCTAGACACTTCCTATGCAAGAAATACGATTCTAGAGGGTTCTAGAACATTTCGTTTTTTTTTTTGTATTTTTGAAGTATTTTCTAATTTTTATGTATTTTTTGTGTATTTTGGTTTTTGTAAACATTGTAAAATTCATAGAAAATTGTAGAAAAATCGGAAAAATAATCTAAAAATACTGACGAACTCAGAAAAATTAGAGGATCACCAATATAAATTATTTTAAAAATCTTAAAACTAAATTGAAAATTCTAACAAAAAGAAAATAAATAAAAGAAAATACTCCCTCCGTTCCTTGAAGTTCATGCCATTGGCGTTTTTTTAACTATTCACAAGTGGGGTCTTAATGTATAATAATAAATATAGTCATGTGGGGTCTTGTTTGATTCGGGTTAATGTATAGATTATTAATATTCAATTGTTACAATTTATACAAATGTGTAACTGTAGACACCTAAAAATGTCTCCCCAAATGAGTAATCAATGATGAACTATACCACATGTCGCAATTAATTCGAACTCGAAAAAACGCAATTGAACTCGTAATGAAGCTCGAAATATGTGAAGTCAAGTCGCACTCGAAATCATGAGTCAAGTAAAAAAACGAGGCAAAAATATTTTCTTCGGTTTTCTCAATAATCTCAAAGGTTTTCAAACAAGTTACAACTGGCGATTCTCATGCTTTTTGTTTTTTCATCATGTTTCGTCACATTTTCTGAATCCGCTAGTATTTTTAAATTATTTTTCTGATTTTTTTTATGATTTTCTATGAATTTTGCAATGTTTAAATACGCAGAATACGCAGAAAATACGTGAATAATTAGAAAAAATACGCGGATGTTCTAGAATCATACTTTCTTGCGAAAGGAGCGTCTAGAATTAATCCTAATCTTAGGAAATCGAGACGTATGGCAAAGAATTATTCCGAATCAAAATATTTCAGATTTTTTGGAAAAAATATATACGCAAAAGGAGCGTATATACGCTGAGAGCACGTATATACGCTGCCTTGAGCGTATATACGCTGCCCGTCAGCGTATATACGCTCCTCAGCGTATACACTTTTCAAAGACGGATGGATCCTTGTGAGAAGCGTATATATGCTGAGTGATGAGCGTATATACGCTCATCCCAGCGTATAACGCTCCCTGTTCTTCCTCCGCGCTATAAATACGTGCCTTGCCTCATTCGAGAACACACACGAGTTTTGACACGATTTTCCATACGACTTCCGACTTCCAACTTCTAAGCATTCTCTCATTCACAAAACTCATTCACAAACTCTTTCACAAATAACACAAAACACGAGTCTTTGCGTTCTTTCGATTCGATTTAACAAGCGAAAACAAGGTTGAATTCTGAGATTACTCACCAATAATTTATTTCACTTTCTTTTAACTGATTAACCATTATTATGAGTTTTAATGTAATTTATACAATGTAGAAACCGACTTCGAATCGTTCCATGTAATATGTAGGTTTTTATAATGTTTCCCAAGCTTTCATTGTTTTGTTTTCGCTCTTTGTATTTCCATTTCATTATTCATTCATCACTTGTCAATACTAACAATTTCTTATTCTTGTTATAGCGATCAAGGCGAAAGATTCATTTGCGCTCGTTTCTTCATCATGAACTAAAATTGTTTTGTTTGTCTTTATATAGCGATAAGGCGGAAGATTCGTTTTGCTTCGTTTACAAACTAACTTTGTTTTGTTTGCATTCAGGGTAGATGAGTTTGTAATATATATCTTGAAGTTCATATACTTCAATTGTCGTTATTGCATAACTTGGTGTATATTTTGCTAAACAAAGACCGAAAATTTATGTGAATCACTTTAAAGTCAGAGTTAACTATGGACAAACCTTTTTTAGGCACCGTTTTAACATATTAATACAAAGGTGGTCACAATTTCTAGTTTAGGTAGCTTGTGCATAATAGAAACATACTCACTTAGTAATTTTTTAGGGTTAGTACGCTTCTAAGTGCTAAAAACGTAAGTTATGTGTATTCAATAATCGTGATGAATGGAATTGCAATGAAGACGAGTAGAGCCGCTACATGCGGCGAATTGGGTTACAGATCTGATTCGTACCATGTCCCCGAACCCACGACTGGTTACTTGATTGGACGTGGGCCATTGTTTTGCACCAACGTTCGGGCGTCCGTGAATAACCTTTCTAGGCACGTGGCGATCCCTCACTCGACAACTACCGTCAACGCACTCACGTGCGGGATCCGTGGCTCAAGCCCACGCAAGCACCTCGATGTAGTACAAGGCGCGCGCGATATACGCAGAGGGCGCGGCCACGTCCTACAATTTGGCGACTTCATTGGGGATAATCACGTTAGGTGAAGTGAACAGACTTGAAAAGTCCTCGTATTCCATCATCACGTTATTGGATTTTGCATTTTGCATGTGACCTTTCGAATAAGGTCGCCCTTAGGCTCTTGTCTCAATATGCATGTTCTATGCTCGAGACTACCATAAGGGGATACTACCTTGTGCATGTGGTTAATTGATATCGCATGGCTAAGGCAAGTCCTATCCCGCCCATGCGTGTGTGCACGTGTTACTGATGCGTGTGCATAAGGGTATCTTGGCCATACATCGCTAATTGCAAGTGGTGAAAACTGGCCCAAGCTCTGCCTTAGGCGTGGTACATACTCTGACTTAACCTAGACCGACATAGTTGACTTATCATCACCGTGCTTGTATATATGTGCATGTATGGGTCCTAGCCATTGTACAGTTTCTAGACCTTAACCAAACTTTCACATAGTCCATGGTCATCTTTTAGTTCGTATCATGCCATTTCAATAGCCCAGTGAGAGACTTAGTATTGCTCACTGCTCTACTTGCCTTCAAACTTCGACCTTAAGTCGACACAGACTTTACTCTAGGTCTGGCCCTTGACATCAAAGTCCTCATAGACCTGACCTTAGGTCTGACACTATACGAACACTACAGGGTAGGCACAGACTTTGACCTTAGAATTGACTTTAGACTCACATAGGATTGACCTTACTTCAGCAACATAGGCTCGATCTCTAGCGTGACCCTAACCAATGGACATATGCATACATTCCCAATGTCGTTTGGTGCCTTTCAAAAAAAAAAAAAAAAAAATAAAAAAAAAAAATCAAAAAAAATTCAAAAAAACCGAAAGGGCACCTTGCTTCACATATATTCATATAGGAAAGATGACCATGGAATTAGGACATGCATTTGCATCTGCATTCATTGTATCAATAATGACCAAGGAAGTTACCTAAGGGTTTATTTTCTTTTTGAAACAGGTGAAGCCGTCTCCATAGCCCTTGCTCGACCAAAGAGTTTGAGCCCTCAGCCAATCCAAACCTAGCCTTCCTCCAACTTCATCATTCATCAGCCCTAACACCACACCCTCAGCCCTAGCCTTCCTCCAACCTTATCACCATCAGCCCTAACACCACAAAATGGCCTCAATAAGAAAAGCTCCAAAAGCTTGTCGAGCAAGTTCAACAGCTTGAAGCTAAGATCAAGGAGTTGACCTCGACACTTCCTTGGACAAGCTGTTTGAAAGGCAATCCTAAAAGCCACCGACCCCACCTTCTACCAAGACCAACCTCTCTTGACCCACCTTGCAACCAAACTGCCAAAGGATTTCTCAGCCGAAGACATACCCAAGTTCAAGCCGACTGATGACCCTCGATTTCATATAAAGGGATTTAAGACCACCATGGCACTTAAAGGGATTGACTCTGCCTTGTTTCCATGGTCTTCCCCTTTCCTTGGAACCGATATGTCAGGAAGTGGTTCTTTTCAACTTCCTGAGAAAGAAATAGCTACTTGGGAAGACATCATCCACGCGTTCAATGGCAAGATACAAGGGTAAATATAGACCCAAAACATACTCCGAGAGCTTGAAATCCTGTTAACCAGGGACAAGAACGAGGGGTTCACTACCTATCTGACTAGATGACGAAGAAGTCTGCTGCCACCCTAGTTCTCCGCCCATACTGAAAGAGATGGTCAGACCTTCATTTCTGCCTCAACAGCGGAATCCAAGATCAATCTCAGTATCGGAGGTCCTTGTGTTGCAAAGCGTCTATCGACATTGAGTGACATAGAGAATGATCTTCTTCAATTCACATGAGTGCAGCTAGAGTTTTTAAAGCTTTGGATCGAGTCGGGAGAGTCCCTTCCTAAACTATGTATCTTTCTTTTTCCATTTCGAGTCTATGTCATTTAGGTTTAGGATCAAAATTCTGCAATTAGTCTCTATGTAATTCTTTATAATGAAGTTTTCGTTTTTTCTCATTTTCTTTAGCCTCATATAGTTTGGTGCTTCTAACTTTAATGGAATCAAATTAATGATCGACCTCACAATTCAATGGACATTGCAAAGAGGCCTTCTTTCATAGCTCCACAAAACACACCTCTTCTCCATTCCCTTCATCATATCAAAATCCCTTGAACCCTTTGAGCCGTAAACACTATCATTCAGCCTATCTTTCTTCATCACCCACATCGCCTAACCCTTTGGAACCAAACGGTGCGTAGGAAAAGACACGTGCAAAGGAAGAAAAGAAAAAAAAAAGGGCAAAAAACAAAAAGCAAAAAATCAAGTCAAATACAAATAATTTCAAAATCAATGCAAAATCCATAGTTCAAAGCCCAATCAAACAAAAA
>SNQN01006068.1:25891-40700 GCA_008642245.1 Bassia scoparia | reverse complement strand
TACGACGCCTAAGGAATGATCACCTTGCTATATGAGGACTGTTACATGACTCAATGACTTGTTTATTATGAATGCAAAGCTAGGGTCCTTAGTCTAAAAGCACATAAAACATTGTCACGCTAGCATGAACCCTATATGCAAAAGAAAAATAATAGTCCAGCCACCTAGAGTCAYTTGCTACGATATCGAACAGGRCAGTCCGGGTGTCCAAGAGGGTCCCATGACTAGGTTCAGAACGATCCTTAACAAATCCAGCCCGTTGTGATGATCAAAGGAGGTCTGAACCATTACGGCTTTGTAGTGCACGCAGTTACGCGTCATGGTGGGGATGGGCATCAAGCTTAAGAGTTGGTTACATAGGTAGTGCACCGGCTCCAATCTTAAGCAGCCCCCCCGGCCTTGTCTCAAGTGTAGAACACACTTATATTAGACGTGATGCCTAGAAAACGGAAGCTCAATGCCAACGACCTAAGTTCCGTGTAATGTAGGATGCCTAAAACACAATGTCGTCTTTAGGATGATGAAATCGCATAACAATTTGAGTATTGTCCACACATCACTAAAGGTAATAGCTTTAGTGAAATCCCRAGTGAAGTCGCAAGAAAACTGTACGGGCGACGGGGCGTCACCGGGCCGGACTGGGTCTGGTCCTCTGCTCCGAGGGGTACAATTTAAAGGCGGCTCGGTTTMTTTGCTAGAATTGAATTCTTGCTTTTGCATATTATGAGTATGCCTGGAGTTGTGTGTTTATACTCGAAATGAGTACAAGAAGTCGCCACCGCACTTCTTTTGGGAAGCTGCGGGATGCCTTTTTTTAGCCTTGCTATAATTGCATAAACAAAGCGAAGGACTCCATGTCTGGTAGGCACCAAAGGTCTGGATTCGGGGACAAGGGTAAGGGTGAATAGTGCATAGCACCCCCCCCCCCCCCGCCCCCGCATCTAGTGGCCTCTACTCAGTTATTTGCGAGTTCATTTCCGAAAGACAACAAGAAACAATTTTCCGTTTTAAACCCTAAGCATGCAAATAGTGTCTAGTTTGTTATGGCATGTGTTGTCAATTCCGTATTCCATGAGCCTAATGCCGGTTGTCCATAGTTATCTTATTAAGCGTGAAACACTAAATTTGCAGGTCTTTGTTAAAAGCATATTATTGTGTGACACAAGCAAGCAAGCACTCGTACGAGGAATTGAAGTTATGCCTTAAAGTGTGCTTTTAATTTGAATTGCCTAATCGTGTGTTATCAGTATTTACATGCAAATTACATAGAAAGTCGAATTTCTAAACAAGCATGCAAAAGGGGTTTAGATTGAGACGTTGGCCTCAAACCTACCCGCAACATGATGTCAAAGCCAGAATGTTGCCTCGAACCCCTAGGAACCCTTGAAAACCTTTTAGATCTATGCGAAGAGCCTTTGAGTATGCTTTTATGTGTTTGAATTGTGTTTGAACGTGTTTGAGAGTGTTTGTGAGAGGAATAAGAGAGAGTTGAGAGTGAGAGAGTTCGAGTCCAAAAGCCAAAAGTCCATCAATTTATGGGGGAAGCTCCCTATTTATAGGCAAGGTCGAAATCGGCCAAAGACAGTAAGTTTTGGGCGCAATTACGCCCGAACTGGGCGTAATTACTTCCCAAAATTGGCGCAATTGCACGTAATAATGGCCTAGATTTTTGGTCGATTTGCTTGCCTCGAATAGCGTGATTGCGATTGTATAATATCGTAATAATCCTACGTGATGTTATATTATTATTATTCGATATATTGCGATTGTGTCGGATTTTATTGCGAATTCGAGATTGTTTTACTCGAATAGCGAGATTGTAATGAAATAATATCGTGATATAATCGTATAAGATATATACGCGATTTTTACGATCATAGTTGATATTATTGCGATGATGGCTAATATTACCACGATGCTCGGGTTCTACTTCCTCGGATGCGTGTCTCGAGGCGAAAATCTCGGGATGGCAGCTATGCTCGGTTTTGCATTTTCGTTTAGAAATTCGTAATATTAAACGATAAATCGAAAAATTATGGAAAAAATATGTAAAAATTTCTTGTGAAGAGTAGGGTGTTGTGCTAAAATTTTGTGAATTTTGAAATTGTGTTCATATTTAATTAATTATCGCAAAATTAATTAAATTGTTGAAAATTCCGAAAATTGCCAAAAATTTTAGAAAAATTCAGAAAATCCGAAAAATTCTAGAAAAATGTTTTAAAATAAGTTAAAATTATTTGAAAATTGAAAACATATTTTTGAGGTGCTAAATACCTGGATATAGGTTGCGGTGGCAAGGAAATCTGTCTTTTTTAGGGCTTGTTAGGGTCTTAGCTCTTTCAATTTGACTTGTGTGTTGCGAGGGTGTCTTATCATTGGCCGTTTTTGGGCTAGGGACAAATGTACGTATCTACACACGACTTTTAAGATGGGGACACCATCTTCCTATCCCTTCCCTTATGTAACTTAGATTGTAAGCTCGAAATAAAGCGTCTCGCATGACTTGGCTAGTGTTTACCTATAAGGCTCTAACATATTTTTTATTTACTAGTGGCACACAGCGCGCACATGCGTGCCACGTTCCACGTGACAATATTATTAGACAAGTAATAGCACTAATTGCAATATTAGACAATTGATATACTAAAAAGGTGTTCGGAGTGCTCTAATAAACTAAATCTAGTCATATATACTTTGATCAATGAGAGGCAGTTTATAATATATCTGACTACTAAGTACTAAATAGGTATGTGTTAATATGGGTATCTAGAGCACATGAACAACAAGTTGCAACAAACAAAGCTGCTTCAAAGTCAATTCACAATTGCATCAAAGCACTAAGTATTTGTATTTCAAAACTGAGAATTTAGGTGCACATATACATGTAAACTTAAGCAAAAAGTTGAACCAAACTTTCTCATTTTAAATTAAGCATAACATCAAATAGACAATACTACATAACATGAAACAAACTTGCAGTATATGAATACATACACATCAACCAATGCCTTCAATGCTTAGGCATCAGAGTTTAGCTACCAACACCACTCCCATCAATCTATCAAACCTAAAAGCATCTTCAACCGTAGCAGAGATCACTTCCAAGACCAGGCAACAAAAAAACATTGTTCAAAGTTTACACATCCAATATCTGATTAACATGTGCTACAAAGTACAAATGATCAGTAAATTGATCGGTTAGTCATCTTCAGGCGGACTTCAACAACAGTACAACCCTCTTACATTCAGCGTCTTGGGAATTTTTTTCTTAGAGATATATGAAGAAGCATCTCTTTCGCCTTGAGCTGGTCCAACTTTTCAGTAAAGACACATCGGTTGTTTGTGAAAAGAGCAAATAATTAGATTACCATAATAAATCCAATGGTAAGATACAACTTTGGAAGATTATAATTACTTTATTATATTCAACACATCGTATTTATGAAACAATTGTTTGCAAGACCTAGTCACTTATGATATTACAACTGTAGAGGCTAAAGCATAGCTACTTTGCAATCAGACTGTTAATACCTATAACCAAATTATTATCACAAGGGAATATTTTCAAACACCTTCCAAATTTAAGTCAAATTCAACGCCAATCTATTAAATGAATTCACAACATTCATACAACATACACGAAGGATCTCAATAGATAATCTAGCTAAGATGAAATTGTAAAATCCAAGCGAAACTTTCACAAGAAATTCTACTAATTTTCTAAATGGGTTATGATCCATCCAGTTAAGGTGCAGCATTGTTTGACTATAAATTTATGAGACTATGGCCTATGCAAAGTAACGTATAATTTACAATTGAGTGTGTAGCGGTCCTATGGAAGTTGAATATAAGACACCTATTATGCAAGTTCCCATCACCCCTAATGTTGATATGGTGTATGAGATATGCCTAAACCACATAAAAATAKGATAAACTAATCATGTTATTAGTCACATGCACAAAATTGTTAGCATTGTAGTTAGTATAAAGCGTATGATCGAATTGCCAAAAGTATAAACTAATACTMAAAGGTCGATGCCTCTAATAGGGTTCCCATCTCACTGGGATGGTCTGACGTATATCCTCTAGGAATATAAACATTATAGCTCATCTCCCACACAAATGTGAAGCCTATCATATAATACAACAGTACGTACATATCATCATGGACAAAATGCTCTGTAAACTTTAAAACAAAAAACACCTAAACTAAATAATATGGTATTAGTTAAAAGATAGCCAATGGATCAGTTTCATAACAACAACCTAACATATCAATTATGAATTTATCTATATCATATCTACACTTCATAGCAAGTACGATAAAAATGATTGTTAAGAAACACATACGTCTGATATCAATTCAGCAATATTGGCAATTTTTTCCGAAAAATAAGCTCAGCTTCTCGGGTGAAAGCAACAATGCTTAATGCCCCCATCTTGTTAGCCACCTTTACACTTACTACCATACTGAATCAAAATCATAATGATTAGTAACTAATAAGACATCAGAATTAATATGTGTATAACAAGCCAAACAATAACTAATGAAAACAGATAACAACATAGCATTCTGATGCTATAACTGCCTTGTCCTTGCAAGCAGTACACACAGCCTTTTGTTAAGCATTTGCATTAACTTTACGACCACATAGGTCTCACCCAACGTAGTAGTTTATGTCATGCTCAATTATGCTTGATATAGATGCTTGAACCCAAAAATTCTCATCATCTAAAGGAGATGCAATCTACACAAGCATGGCCAAAACAAAAGAATCAAATCCACTTTTACTAAATACTGTGCAATGCATACCCTATTGACGATATGAAACTAAAAAATAGATCTTATAACCTTATACCTCACAATATGTGAAAGCTCAACATGCACATATCTCAAAATATAGAGAATTTCACTAATATGCATCATTTGAAAAATCAATTCCAATGTGTTTATAACTTAGAACATCAGTCCATGTAATTATCATTTAAATACTAACTTTCATCAACCCATTTCTTATAAAATATAATCCCACATATACAATCTATGAATCACTCCAAAATTACAACACATTTACACATGTACAACATCATACACACAATATATATATATATATATAATATATATATAATATATATATATATATATATTATATATATAATATATATATATACATATACATACTATAAATATATATATATGAGAGAACTCAGTTAATAACTTGCTGTTGTGGTAATTATTTTAGCCCGAATAATTGCCAAGTAAAGACCTATACTATCATCCTAAGTACGGAGTAATTCCACACTCTTCAATTCAATTCTCCTATATCACTTCATCAAATGTTCAACACTAAGACAAGGGTACTTGCAATTTAAAATTTTTTCAACCCAAAACTATATTTGTTTATTTTCTAAAAATTTGAGTTGGTCACTTGGACATGTAAACATGTCTGATATAACCACATGACTACATGAGCACCGAAGTCCATGTAAGTACCTTAGTAACATAGTACATACTTTGAATGATTTAGAGACAAAGTCATGTGTTAACTTCACAACTAAATGCACTAATTCCATATGTTTTAATTGTTGAGAGTAACTATGCTGCTAATTAACTAAATAGATACTAATTAAACCTTAATACAGCTGTTCATTACATTAATTTGTGGTTGTATATACATAAAAGTTCTGTTTTGTAAGAAAAAAATATTTATGAATAGACTATAATCACTGCAGCTTGGACCACTTATCCATTAATCTATATTGTCCCACAATAATGGTGAGGTGTATGCAACATTGAAGGACAGTCTGTTAAATTTTATACTGCACAACATCATTTATTCCAACTATGCTTAAGTAGAATACATATTTCACATTACTACCACATATGAAGGCAGTTCATAAAAAAGAATGATAAATCAAAGACAGATCATAGAACTAACAAAAAATGAGAATAAATAAAAAAGAATGTTGAAAGATTCATATATACGTCCAAACATTAAGGTCCTTTATATGAATGGTAAAAATTTTAACAAAGTATGCTTTAAAGACCAATCAGCTTTGTAATTGTCTTGAATATACTCATTATATATCCCTCAAACAGTTTGGCAAAGAACGATACTTAACCAACTGATACTTGACTTTCTCATAATTTGAATCAATGCTAGTTAGACATCTTTACCTGCTGAATTGATTTGATTTCAATTTACTGATTTCGCAAAGATGAAAGTCAAATTCGGATTAAAAAAAACTACACAAATCTAAATCAAAATAGAAAAAAGATCTAATGAAATACAAAAATATAGTAAAAAATAGATTAAAATCAACTAAATTCCTCAACTTAGACTCTTAAACGTCGACTTTTAACAGGTTGAACTATACCCTAAAAATCAAAACCCTAGATATTACTATAATACAAAACCTYCAATGCCACTTCCGATCCCCCACTTGTGCTTCGAAATTCCCATCCCTCATTCGTTGCAACGCCGTCTCTCATAGTCCAAACAAAAAAAATATGTAGCAACCAATCCAGGGCACAACCTCCATAAAAGAAATACACTTGYGATCCATGGYTCGCAACATCAGGCAATAAAAAAAACTCTCAACCACATTGGGTTGCAAATGTATGAGAAAAAAGGGGGAAAAAACAGGTAGGAGACAATGAAGATGAAGAATAGGTTAAAGATAAATAAGAGGTTTGTGGAGTAAGTCGGGAGATGAAGTGAAATAATGAAAGAGAGGTTGTGGAAAAGGAATAATGGCAAGCAAGTAAAAATAATGGTAAAAGAGTGGTAAATGGGTAAATATCATTTGGTGTTATTCTCACATTTATGGGAAGGAACGATTTATTTTTTACAAGACCTATGATATATTGTTGGAGGATATAGTTGAAAGATTCTTCGTAAAGTGGTTAAAAATTAGTCAGGTGAATTTAACCTTTATTTCTGTCAATGTACATGATTTAGGTTGCATTGCCAGTTTGCCACGAAGGTATTAAGAGTAATTCAGTATTGCATATCTTGCTGGCATAGTGGCATGGAATAGAATGTTCAGCTTTCTACACTGGGATTAAAAATAAACATAAAAGCACTTATTATTCGTTTGATAGCAAGTTAGCAACTGATCATTCTTTTGATAGCAATTGCTAATTACTGGCTTAACTCTGCTACAAGACAAGAGTTTTGCGTTTTATTAAACTTGAAACCTATTGCTTCTTTTCATAACAAAATAACAATAAAAATAAACATAAATGATCCTGGTTTGGCTTGTGGAGCTACTTCATTCTATGGGCGGTCTGATGAAACCATTTTGTTGAGTAATTATTATTTTTTATTTTGTGTGTGTTTAGAGAATTATAATGACAAAAACGAAAAATCCATTTGAGGATCGGCAAAAATATGGAGAGAAGTTTATACTAAGGAATCTTACACATATTGTTGACAACATAAGTATATAATAATTAAAAAAAAAAAGTGAATTTTTTGTGGGGAAATACCAAGGAAAAGTAGCATTTTGTGAAATAATACCATCATAAATATTTATTGTAGGGAAATATCAAACAAAAATTTTATGTTTTGTTTTGTAGTACCAAGTTACCATTTTCCGGCCAAAAAGTCCATTTTCAGGCGTTGACCATGTGTGTGTCACCCCCTGCTTCCAAATATCTCCCCCACGCAGTTATCTTTCTTTTGGCTTCCTATCTCTTCTCTCCAACGGTCAAAAAAACAACACTCCCTCATTAAATTCCATTTAACATCTCCAATGTTCACTCCCCAAATCTCACTTCTCTCGCTGCTCTATCTTCTCRGTCCCTGTTATTCCCTCAAAGGTGAGTGTTTTTGTGTTTCAATTTTTCAAATTTTCAATATTGAATTCTGTAGATAAGGGTTTTAAATATTTTTTTTCAATTTTTAAATTTTCTGAATTAGGGCCTAAGATTTTGGGAGATGTCTACTTCTAGTGTTAGTTTAATCAATAATTTAACCAAAAATGACAACAAGTACATCAATTATTAAACGAAAACAGTAGCATTTAGGCAATAAATTAGGGCCAAAAAAAATTAAAAAAATAAAGGAGTTAGAATTACCTTTCACCCTGGCTCTTTGTGACATAAACGAGCACGAGCAAAATTATAGCGAGAAACAAGCTTGAGATGGAAGAGAGAGAGAGAGGAGAAGATGAATGGTTAGTAGAGGAGAGAGAAGAAAGAGTGGAGTGAAGTGAGTTAGTTTGAGTGAGTAAATGTGAGTTAGTCAATTCAACGAGTGGTAGTGAGGTAATAAAGGCGAGTGAGAGACACGCACAACAATTCACAACAATCCGACGAGTCAACGCCAGAAAATGGACTTTTTTGCCGGAAAAACATAAAATGGTACTTCAAGACAAAACATAAAGATTGTTTGGTATTTCTCCACAATAAGTATTTATGACGGTATTATTTCGCAAAAGCCATTTATCTTGGTATTTCCCTACAAAAAATTCAAAAAAAGTATATAATACATTTTGTCGCATGTATAATGGTACAATGGTACATTACATAACAAGCCGATTAGCCCAATAAATTCCATATAGTGTGAAGATTTTCAGTTGACACATGGAGTAAACAAATGACTTTGTTATTTATTATTTGTGTTTGGAGTAAACCAATGTCGTTAAAGTATGTAAAACATGTCCAGAGTATGTTGATTCTGTGTGTGACAGTTGCTAACTGATTGTGGATCCAACTTTCACCTCTGCTCGCTTGTTGCTTTCTAAGACATACGACTGTACAAATTATTAATAAATGTCAAACTTGATCACTGAGTGTCTGAGTTTTCAACATCTTGATTCCATTAGACCATTACATATTCCGGAATTCTGGTATATTCGATCAACCTTTAAAAATACACACATATATACTTTTGCTACTTGCTAATWGATAATTGGTAGCATGGGTTTCTAAAAAGGAGTATCCTAAGGGATCATTGTACCCAGAGCTCACAGCAATGGTCCACTAATCCCAAAATTAGCTCATTTAATTATATTCATTGCCCTATTTATGGTAACTATGGTTAAAATTCACAAACTGCCTTTTATTTTTMACTTTAATTTATACTATTTAACATTTTAACTACAAGTCGTCGCCTAGTAATAAAGATTAAAAATGTGTATGATAGGTCAGAAGTTTAGATCTTCTACTTCCATATGATTAATTATACTTCCCACTTGAGTCATTTATATTTAAAATAAATAACCATTTCACCACGAGAATCCTAAGCYATTCCCCCCGGCATGAGTGCATGGCCACCAATTGCCACCAYAAAACTARTTGTGATGCTGGAACTTAAAAATGTTTACGACAAAAGGGCAAATGTGCAATATACTATAGAAACTTTTTATCGATCCAATGTTAACTTTTCATTCCAAAAGGCCACATATGATTATAACAGTAACAAATTATTTTTTATATTACCCGAAAACTCTTGAATTGAACTCAATATAAGTTAACTTTGAAGTGGATTGATCAGAATAAAATTGACTTTCAATAAGAGTGTAACTTTGAAACTAAAGCAAAGTAATTTGAATTGAACTAAATTTAACGAAARAGGATGAAAAATAAACTGAACAYCATGAGACCCGAAGTGGCAAACTTACAAATAGGATGACTCCAAAAACTCAAATACTTGTAGAAGCTTTCACTAGTTTTTGTAAGTGCACAAATTCATTCTACTAGAAGAAACAAGCTAAGAAAACTGCAAGCCGCCTAAAAAAGAAAAAATAAKAGGCGTTGCCAATGTTTTTGTAAGTGCACAAATTCACCCTCCTAGAAGTTGAGGTGAAATGAAAATCAAGGTCATAACATGTGTAGTAACAAGAAGTAAGCTTAAATATTTAATCTCATGCATTCATGCCTCTAACAAAAATAATTAAGAGCTTCAATTGCATGTGATTATGATGGGGGTGTTGCTAACAACAGTGCTACTTTTATTTTTACATGAGCACTTATTAGCAACACCTACATTAGACTCCCCTTCTATACAACAAGTCCCGCGATTTCTTGGCTTCTGATCGCATATAATTACATCAACACGATCWACCTCATCGCGATCATCACCATCATCGCACATTGGTTTCACAATGCCTCGGTGAAGCTTGGTGGTTGATTTCGTCATCTCTGGTGAAACCGTGGCCTCCACTTCCTTGAAWTGAGCTTGTTTCGCAAGCTCATGAACAGCTTCTGATATTTTCTCCACGCAATCGGTGATGTTGACTAGTATGGATGCAATGGTGGCGTCTGGTATGAGCTCTAGAATATTTTTAGGTCCGTATAACATTGTGTTGAGTATGTTTTCGAGTTCTTTTGCGGCTTGTTTAGACTTCTCTACGTGAATGTCTACTGTCTTTGGGTGTGCCATGTTTTCGATGGATGAGGCCATTGCCCTTAGAGCCTTGCTTGATTCAGAGCTCATCTTCTTGCACGATTCTCTAATCGTTCTTCGGAATTCCATTGGTGCCTGTTGCTCAATTGTGAATCGCATCATTAGTATGAAATCAAGAAAAAAACTTCTTATTTTGCAAAGAAAACCAAGTTTGTGTGTTTCTTTTCTTAAATAAAAGAAATTTCAAATTATGTTTTTGTATTCAAAATTGAACTTTGAAACAAAATTTCCAATCAAATAATTAGTATGCAATCGATCTTATTGARGTGGTTCATAAAACTATGTATGAATTAATGTTCAGTATTAAATAGCTCGAATCGTGAATACATTGGTATATGATAGCAAGTTTATACCTTGAGCTCGGTGTTGATAAACCCACAAAGCGCTTCAATGTGGTAAGCACATTGTCGAGTAAGCACTCCGATTTTGATGTATTGATTCCAAGGGTGGAAGAACCTAAATCGTCCATGGCATGGCTCCCATCGTGCGAAATTGGCCTATAACACCCGAAACAAAAACACAAATTAAAAATAGTATTAAGATTACTACACAAAAGTATAGTAAAGCAAATAGTGGCAACGAACTCTTATGATCACATTGTGACCATTAACAAACATTGTTAGAATAATTTTAATTAAATTTAGCAATGCAATAAAAAGAAGTAACAAGATGATTTCCAAAAAGCAAGTGTAAAATAAAAGAGTAAATACATGAGATGTCCACTTACCAAGCTTTCTTCATTTGTTTTGGAAACAAGTACACTTTTGTGACTTTGCAGAAAGGACTTGCCATCACTGTTGGACTGTATGGTGATCATGTCGTTTTCAGCAACCATATAATAATCCTCTCCAAAACCTATTAATTAACGGATAAACAATTTCTCATAAGCAACTTGCTATTCATACCAAAAAAAAAAAAAAGAAGTTTTTGTTTACGTTCAACACGTTTAGGTTCAACACACAAAAAAAACGTTCAACACAATTCAATTCAGTCTAGTTTAACTTGTTTAAATCAGTTTGATAAAAWTTTTTTTTTGGGAGTGCACAAAAATAGGATAATAATATATATTTTAGATTACCAAAATAAAGCAATAAGCTTACTTTCTTTACTTACTAAAATTACATGACACAACCACTTCTACCATAATATATAAAACTACCAATGTGGCTTGACTCCTATTTTAGGGAGCGCTACAATTTTGCTACGATCAGAGAATAGCCTAATTTAAACTCTAAATTTTTTTTCAAACTTTATTGCATGTGATATTATTGTGGGATATATTAGAGGGTGCTTAATTTTTTACAAAATAATAAATTCATAATAATGTTTCCATTAGTGTATGTGATACACTAATATATACTCGTATGATAGAACTATTTAGTGAAATTAATGTTTATTGGTGRATGTACACCATCTAATATTTCAAATTTAACTCGAATATATAGGACATTAATTAGAGCTCTAGTGAGCTAGTTATATTGTGACGGAGGGAGTTATATAGTTACTATTATCGTAAATTAAAGTACCTTCCAAGAAATTGGCAAGCTTTGCAAGATTAGTAGCGATGAGTCTATGGAGGTCCTCACCGGCCCAAACAGGGCAAATGAAGATTGACACAATCATACAAGAAGCACCTCCAACTAGTATAGTTGACATTCTTTGGTAAGCCAATACTATGATCACATCTGTTCTATATCCTGAAACTGCTACTAAACTGAATGTCAAGATGAAGATGAGCACTCCATAATCATATCGTCTCTTGATGCTTGGAACGAATCGTGTGAATGTAGACATTGCAGCTGCAAATTCACCATATATAGCATATATAAACTTCATCTTTAGTATGCAAAATTTAAGCTACATAAAAATAAATAAATAAATAAATAAATAAATAAATAAATAAATAAATAAATAAATAAATGAGTATGTGGTATATATAATATAGAGTGATCGATTTTACCTAATGAGAACACCAATAGACCGAGGACAATCGGTTCAGCTTTACTCCCAAATAGAACGGCTAAGTGTTGAGCTCCAACCCCTAGAGCACCAGCAGTTAAGGTTGCAAAGCCTCTATTTAGACCCTTGCTTATGGTTGCACCTACATATTTTAAGAACAAATTCGTTAGGAATATGAGGTAGATAATGAAAATGTATCGTGTCAAAAAAATAACGACTCTTCATTTCATGCATTATGTAAACTATTCAAAGCATCAATTACCTACAATGGAAGTTCTATTTGAAATTTTTGTTCATAAATAATTGAGGTCACTCAAGTCCGAATTTTATTTTCTTATATATACTATGGTAGGGTTGTAACACTACCACATATTGTAGTGTAGCAGTGTAGCACCATTACATAACATATTAAATTATGTTTATTTTGATTACGAGTTATAATTAAAATTTTAGCTTAGCTCATCATGTTATGATTGTTTGATTGGATTGAATATTATGTAACTCACCTACACTGAACTCGAAGATGACGACGACGGTTAACACAGCCCACATCCCTGAGACACCAAACCCGTTATAGAGAGGTCTAACATAATAGAACAAGCTCACTAACGTAAGAGCTAGTGCCATTTTTAGGGAGTGAACAACTCTCCTAGGATCATCCTTTGCTAATTTCTTTAGGTTTTTTGCTATTGCAATGCACCTTTCTTTTAACTTCACAACTAAGTTTTCCAACACTTTCAAAGCCCTTGAAAAAACCCCACTTTTACCCTCTTGTGAAATCTCCATTATTATATATTCCTAACAAAATCCCTAAAACAACACAACTCAAACAAAGGTAAATGATTTTGCTAGCTAAGAGATTTTGATTGGAAAAGTAAAAATGATGTGATGAAGTGATTCTTGAAATGAGGGGTGAATTTATACGAGTGAAAAAAGTGTAAATTACTTAGTTGATGCATGGGTTAGTGTCTTTTCTAAGATGAAAGGACAAAAACTGTCCTGATAAACAAACAAACTTTAGTGAGCTCCAAATGAGGCTGATATCACACTAAAAGGCTTTGCCATTTAAGCTGACACAACTACATTTTCATCTTAGTTTAAAATCTCTTAAYCAACTTACTTTTTTACACTTGCTCCATTTGAAAAATGTGATGTACATTTGGAATCTTGACACAATCTATTACATATTACTAAAGCAAAAAAATCAAGCAGCGAGGAAACATGTCACGTTCTGATTAAAAGTTTTTTCCCGTCAAACTTTTTTTATATATTTTGTGTTTTTTTTTTTTGGTAAAACTACTAATATAACACACTAAATTTAGAAAGTTTTTTTATTCTCTATAAATAATTTATCTATCAATAGCTCACACAGAATATATTTCAACTAAATTCTAGAAGATTCTACATATTAAGTTTTTGTAAAATTTCAATATCAATCATATAATCAAACCCACTGAAAAAAAAATATCTATTTATTTTAAGAAAAATTTTGACAAAGTCATATTTTTTATTTTATCATAATATTATTACTCGGTACTATACAATACTATAATATCATAATGAATTTTATAAAACACGTACTACAATAGCAAATCAATTTTATATATACTCCGTAGTAATATTGAATCTAAAAGAAACATATGTACACAATCCACTCATAATTTTTTTTTATTAAAGTATCCACTTATAATTTTTTTCTATAAGACTTCACAACTTTATTATTTTGCATTAGGTTGAGTAGGAAATTGTACTCATGTATTACTTGAACAACATATTATGAACACGGGTCACACGAACATCATCCGTAATTAAGACCAGTTATAACATTATGAGAAAACTTCTAATTTTCCAATAATATATATATAAGTTTTAATATAATCATGTCAAACCTTGTTTAAGTATATCAAGAAAATATCCAATTTTTATAATTTTTACTAATGTATGATTAATAATATTAGCAAACTAAAATATTAATTGAAGTATACATAAAAGTAAAATGGGTAGAATTTTAAGATGAAGTACGTTAATCGAAAAGGGAGAATCAATGAACTTTAAAATATTGATTGATGTATATATAACTTGTTTAAGAAGAGACTCGATTTCATCATCAGTTGAGATCGAAAAGGGAGTTATAATCGATAGAGCTATCCCTCAATGTCATGATATTCGTATATAATTGAGATTGAAGGATAGCTCGAGTGGTTAAAACTTCCTCCTGATTTTAGAAGATACTCRGATCTGATCGATTTTCACCTTATCATTGCTCAAAAAAAAAAAGTATATAATTGGCCAAAAGACAGGAAACTACGTGCCACTAAACAATTTTATTATATTTATAATTAAGCAAGGAGAATATAAACTTCTAAGGTCGGCTTTCAGAGCAGACTTTTTTTTTRKAKAKCCKAAWTMSKAWTTTWAWTTWWTMMWWTTWKRTT